>VJMH01005216.1:0-22192 GCA_009835185.1 Aphanomyces stellatus | reverse complement strand
CGAACCTCATTCTGTCGTCCTTGTTGTCATCTGAGAGCATGGGCTTGGAGTAACTGGACTTGGCCTTGAGGTTCGACTCCTTCATGTGGTTGAGGAGTGTCGTCTTTGGGATCTTTGAGTGTGCTTCAAGCGAGCGGAGGGTTTGTCGATTTTGGTGGTCGACTTCCTTGATTGCGGCTTCAATCTCAGCTTTCGTGCGTTTGCGTGTCGTCCCTGAATTCCCTAAAATCAGATACCTTTAGAAATGGATACTTGTCAAAAACGATAATATCCAGTCGAATATACGTTTATAGAGGTCATACCCTTCATTTTAGTTGATGTGATGGCCGTCGCGCTCCCGGCGAGAATGGAGAGCCGTGCTGCGTCCCAGAGACGTGAGACCGTGCGGCGGTGGCATCCAAAGTGGAGCGCAGTTGCCGTTAATGCTCCATACTGAAGTTTGCCGTTGATAGAGCTCGCTAACAGCATTTCATACGCCTGGCGTCTCTCGACATCGCTGAGATGCCCACGGCTCCAAGGAGCGCCTACCGGCATGCTGGCGCGCAAGCCACGTGGATGAAATGTAGGCGAGGGCATTGTTGTGGAGTACGTTGATTTTCAGCACCAGAAATTGAAAAATGACGTCTCGGTGCAATGAAATATTTGTCCCTGACCCCACTCGCCAACTTTCCCGCGCCGTATTTCCTCTTGCAAGAATCCGATTTTGGCTCAAAATATAGCCAATCACAGAGCAGATCGAGAGCATTTTAGAGCACCAATCAGATCCATTAGACGACAAATACTAGAAAAACCCGCCAATCCCAAACATGAATGTGACATCTCTTCTGGACCAGAGTAGAACACGATACGAGAAACAGCAAGATCTTAGTTGAGTGTAAGATTGAATTTGGGGGCAGCTGAAACAAATTTAATGATCTCACCTTGGCCGCCACATACAGAGAACGGGGAAATTTTCTGACACAGCAAAGTTTCTGACATACTTGATCTATTTTAGCCAATCACAACGAATCCTTCAAATCCGATACACAACATATTTGGATAAAATATGACCCTGATTGAATCAATATGACTGGCCATAGTATTGGCGAAGTTCGTAGTTAACCTGCCAATCAGTACTTACTATTTTGGATTTACTTCGAATTCCTTGTGTCTTCAATTTCCCCGTTCCATGTAATCGATTTCAAGAAATCTGATAATATGTTGATATTTGTATAATATTTTAAGCAGTGAGATACATCAGGCGCCGTTAGTTTAGTGGTAAAATATCTGCCTCCCACGCAGATGCCCCGGGTTCGATTCCCGGACGGCGCACCCTTTTTCCCCCACTTTTACACAAACAACAATTTGGAGCCATTTTTTTGTGTTGATGAAGTTTGAAGGAAATATGTATTACCCTGGTTTTGAGTTTGGGCTTCACCGTAGCTCGTATGTTGAGAGCCCGGAGATGTTAAGAACCCCCCTGTGGTACAACCCGCGATAGATTATCAGGTATCGCAAGTTGCAAGTATAATGTCCGGGGATGTTTGTGCCCGTTGAAACCAATACCACTCAATACGAACTTCATATAATATGTACTTCGAAGTATAGGCTTTCTATACCTCCAACCTTATGCGATAGCGAACCAAACAGCAAATGCCATTTCCATTTTAACGTTTGCCCATGAGCGAGCTATTGTGGTGGACGGTGGTGGCGTTGTGGTCGATGGTGGCGTCGTGGTAGACGGTGGTGGCGTGTTGTGGACGGCAGCGGCGATGTAGGTTGACTGCGGCGGCTTAGAAATTTTCTGGCACAGTCTATCTTCCCTTCCTATGTGGATCGATATGACATTGGGCTGAGCATCTCCACCAATGCGACGCTATATCGAACGCTATGTGTGCTCCAAAGCAGCGACGCAAGAGCGTTTGGCGTCGGTGTAACCCCATGCGACGCTAAACAACCATGTCCTCATTAATAAACCAATCAAATTGCCAGATTCAACGCAAGTAACCATAAAATGAATTTAATGGGCCAGAAAGGTACCCATATTTGTCCAATCAAAATAGATTTTGAGTTGCGTTCGCCGGTTGCGTCGACGCTAAATGGGCCAAATATAGCGCTCGGAGGATCAAATATAGCGTCGACGCAACCAAATTTTACACATAGCGTCGACCGCCCCAAAACACAAAACACACGGAAAACACACATTGCGTCGCGTGTAACGTCGATGCGTGGAGATGGTCTGAGCTCTCGAAATCGATATTCATGAAAAACTCCACAAACTTCGTTCCTGTGAAAACAAGTATTTTGCAGGTCGATGCTCTTCCTTTGGAACATCTTAAATTTTGTATTGGACTCTTAACATACTCAAGTTGAACTTCAACAGCAAAGTGGATAACGTGTAGAATGTTGTATAAATTCTCGAACATGGGGGGGCGCTCACCATACGAGCTACGGTACCAAAACTGTTTCCAATGACCAGTTTGTCGAGACGAAGCTTCACATCACCAAGGTCACAGGCCGAGTCCTCGTCTTGAAGCTAAAAATGTGTATCGCTCATGCGAGATTCAATCACTGTGTCGTCGGGTTTTTAGATAAGCCCACGTGGTGCCACGTCATTCGCTGCACCTCGAACATCATTCGATAGCTCGCTCGGTGTGGTGCTCTCACTTTTTCGGTGGCTCGTGGGCTTCGTATCCGGATGATCGGATATTCAAATGTGGCACTAAATGGAGTGTTATCGTTTTGCGTCAATTTATGGCAATCATATGTGTGTTAAACCGATGACTAATTGGACCACGGTCCTACGAGTAGTGAGCCGTCTCTAACGGTCCTTGGAGCGTGATGAATCTGTCCTTCTCCAAGACCAAGGTCGACACCGCGCCTATTGGATCTGGCCATGAGTACATGCTTCCACCCGCTCATGTTCTTACGTCCCACGGCGGCACGTGCTGACCCTTGAACCATGGCTCTAAGATCGACGTTGGGCAATGCGCGAGGTCGACTTCTAAGGGCATTCGGTCTGCCTTCGACGGCGTGATAGACCCCAAGGTCCAATCATCCAACTCCCTGTGCTCTTCAGGAGCGACAGTCGTGAGCAAGTCTTGTCAACATCGCGCTCGAGCTAGTGTCGACACTCCCGCCAAATCGGCACATATGCACACCTTGCGAAGGGGAGGATACAAGCACAAGTGCATGGCCTCCCAAGACGGCAACGACGACACACCGACGACAGCATCCACCGCGACTCGTCTCGATCCCTCAGGCGACGCGATTGTATGCCTGATGAGAGGTCCTTCAGTCTCAACGTGCATGGCATACGACTCGTCCGTGGAAAGGAGGGCCTGTCCGTCCTCTCTCATGACAAGCTCCCCACCATATCGTTGTGGGTGGCGAGCCAACCGCGTGCAAGCATCCAATGGACGCATTCAAGCGTCGTCGTCTTGATATCGGACCCATGGGACTACCCTAAGAAGGAATTCCCACGCCTCTGTGACGACGAAGGGGCCATGTGGTCCTCTGCTGTCATGGGGGGTTTCGGGGTTTGGGGGCCTGGTATTACTAACGTGGGAGACCTTCGCGTCCGCTGGGCAAACATGACGATTCGCATTCAGCAAGGCGGATACGCACGCCCATGTCGAGGCTTCACACACTGGTCTAACTGCCTGTGTGAGTGGTCCAACGGCAGGAAGCGCACGCTTGTGCTGTTGGAATGAGGTAGCAATGAGGAGCTTGAGACGTCGTGAGGTCAAAAGGTGGACCAAGGGAGGTTGGGGGTTGGGGTGCTCGCAAAGTCAAGAGGTTCGTGCGTACGTGTCCAGCTCTCGGCTTTGGCAAACACGATGCCTCGGAAAGCTCTGACAAACGCTGTCGTGTTGCACGAATCCACATCGTCCGCCTTGATACGCGTGTCAAGGTCGTCGTCTGGAAGGGTGTCGTCCCATTTGGGGTTCTCACAAGATGTGATCTCCCACGACAATGTGTTGAATGGCATCTCCATAAGGATGACGCCGTCCGGCTGCGACGAGGCAAAACGAACTCAGTCCTCAAGATACTCTATGTATGCGACGAGATTTCAACTATCGTCACGTGACGGCGGCGGTCCACTCGCGACTCCGCCGCGTCCGTTCGGCGACCCACGCGGCCTTCCACCGCGTGAGAAACCGCGCCTCCTTGAGTGCGTCGGGGCAGTCGTCGAGGGTAAAGCCCCACATGCGCGCGTCGTCGTCGAGTGATGCGGCCGCGTCATCGTCGTCGCGTCGAGGTGCCACGTCATCGGGATTTGGGAGGAGATGCGTTTCGGTGCTCACGACGCGGACCCACCGCCGGCCGTCGCGGCGGCGCACGCGCGATTCGGACCAGAGCGACCGGTGGCGCCGCGGGCAGTGACGCGCCGCCGTCACACATGCCGCGTCGTCGTCGTCCTGGATTTGCTGCATCACAAACACGTCGTGGGTCGGCGCGAGCCGAAAGTCGGCCGCAAGCACGTTGCAGTATTCGTGGGTCACTGGCGTCACGACGGCACATTGCCGCATCGTCGCGTCCGTGTCGTCGACAAGCTACAGACAAGTCACGATGACAGGTGATCCAAAAATGATATCTCACGAGCGGCAAATTCGGGTTGTAATGCGGGAGATACACGGCGTGCGACAAGAGTGTCTTGAACGTCCCGGCCACGTCGTCGTCCAAGGTACGGTCGTCGGGGTAATAATGCCGCGTCACGATCGTGTACCCGCCGATCGCATGGAAGACGACATCGACGTCCCAGTGGATCTCGTCCGCGGCATCGTCGTCATCCCACGCGGGAAAATGGTGGGTCCGAAAGACCGACTCGATGTTGTGCAGCATGTGATTCATGATCCAATCCTTGGCGAGTTGCCGCGACGCCGGCGGATGCGCGGGAAGACTTACGTTGCGCCACGTCGTGCAAGCGCCGTCAAGCACCGTCGTCTATCATGCGTCGTCAAACGAGAGACGAGGAGGAGCTCTTTCACACCTGGACGGGCGTGTGCTGCGCGACCCACGCTTGCATCGTTCGGACGAGGTCGTGGTGCTCGTGTACCTGTGTCTGCAACGCTTTGTGTTGGGTTTCCGCGAGTCGCCGCGCGTCCGCGAGTGCCCGCGCGACCTGCCGCCACGGCAAGATCCGCGGCGGTTTGCTCGCCAAGTGGTCCCGCAGTCGCTCGAGGTGCACGAACGTCTCCTGCAACTGTGCGAGTTCGTTCTTCTTGGCCTTGCGGTAGTCGACGAGATACCGCGCGGTCTCTTCCCTCGTTGTCTTGCGTCGGATCAGCTGCAGCATCTCGCGCTCAATTGCCGCGTCGTTCATCATTTTATGTCTCCGCCGCGGGAGAACAGGAACGCACGCAATGCATTACATTGCAGAGGCGCCGGATAATACACTCGAGTATCCGGATACCACCCCCAGCATTCCAGCAGATGGAGGTGGCACTCAATTGAAACCCAAACCCACGGCAACGAGCCAATGGCATCGCGTACACGTGGCAGAATATCTCTGTTCAACTCCCCCCATCTTGCTGACCCACAAAGCAAACAACTCACCTTGTGCATGCCATCGAGAAGCTTGTTTTTGTGTTGTGTAGTCTCAACCACTTGGACAAAGGCAGTGTAGTCTCAACCACTTGGACAAAGGCAGTAGCAACTCAAACGACGAAGTATATATAGTTCACACGGTGGAACATCACCATGGGGATGTCTGGAATGCGTTTCCAGCCACTCGATTGAAGGTCCCATGGCTTGCCTTGGTCGTGCATTTGCCCAGAACTTGGCAGCCCGCAACACAGCATGACAATTTCTCGACATCGTGGAACATTCCCGTCGAAGGCCCAGCTACCTCATCAACATGTAGGATCTCTCGCTTACCCCTTTCATCTAGTGTCCGTTTGACTCCTAGCTTTCAGCGAATGTCTGAGTTCTACCCTTCGTTGGCATTATGATTGAAGCCATCGAACTAGAACCAGCGACAACAAAGCAGTTGTTGACCAAGGAGAATTGAATTTTATTGACCTAGCGCATACGGATGCTAAGGAACCTACTTACTACGCTGTTTGTGCAAGGATGTAGCTAAACAGTTGCAACTCTGCCCCCCAGGGACTATTGGGGGCAACGGTGACGTGCATCCAGCTTGTCGTTGACACAAGAACTTGTGTCATTCAGTCAGGGGCTGCTGGTTCTTCTATCAAGGTGCTTGCATTCCGTCGTCACCGCAGGAGGCTCGGAGAGATGACGACGGGTTCACATGTGACGTGGCGGTCCCATGTCCAATTTGATGTCCTCCAAGTACGATCTAGCCAGTGCGACAAGCTGAATTAAAATATTTGTTGGCAACTTGCTTTCTTCCTATTATATAAAAAAAGGAACGCAAATGGTCATTTTAATGGCAGATTCAAAACACTCAGAGCCATTGTATACAATATAAAAAACAAGACGACGCACTTAATTGAACCAGGCAGAAACCCAGCATTGGTCACGAAGGCGCGGCGGCGGCGGCGGCGTGTGCAGGCCCTCGCACCACCGCTTAAACATGCACACGCAACATCCCCCATGGATTTCTTCCGATTGGATGGACCCAAGATATCCTTCCTGTTGAATGTTTCTCATGCACAGAAGCAGCGTCCTTTGAAACGACTACGCACATGCTTCGCAACACCTTCGTACGTCCTGGCGAACTTCTCCCACGTCTCCATAAGCGCACAAGGAATGACACCGGCGCTGCATCATGCCTGTTCTACAACTTTAGCAAGACAGACAACGCCATCGACACCATGTTCATCCTCAATCTGTCGTGAAGAACTTGGTATATTAGATTAATACACCAGCCTTTGTTTCCCATTTCCCTGCTGCTGCGGCTGCATGTGGATGACGGAGCGGCGTCCGATCAAGCCATTTATCTGTTGGCCTTGGCGACACGTTCGACTTCATCCTTCTTCTTGATGGCGTACGAGTTGGACGAACCCTTGGCGGCGTTGATCAATTCATCGGCCAAGCATTCAGCAATCGTCTACACATTGCACATGAGAATCCACACTCCACCTGCCGACATGGTCCCTACCTTGACGTTGCGGAAGGCAGCTTCGCGGGCACCCGTCGACAACAAGTACAACGCTTGGTTGACACGGCGGAAGGGGGAGACATCGACACCTTGGCGACGGACGACACCAGCGGAACCGACACGGGTCGAGTCTTCGCGGGGACCGGCGTTGATGACGGCATCGACCAACACTTGCAACGGGTTTTGGTCCGTCAACAAGTGGATGATTTCGAGCGTGTGGCGCAAGATGCGGGTCGCCATCAACTTCTTGCCCGAGTTGCGGCCGTGGCGCATGAGCGAGTTGCCCAAGCGTTCGACAATGGGGCACAACGCCTTGCGGAAACGCTTCTTCTGGTAGCGTTGCGCAGTGTGGGGCAAGAACGTCGCGGCCTTGCCGGTCACGGCGACGTAGTCGATCAAGGCGACGTCGTTGACCTTGATGTCATCGTAGGTCCTAAAGAAACACGTGCGCGCATGAGCCCCTGCTTTGTCCTGCCCGAGAGCGCGCGAGCATGTAACCTTACCACTTGTTGAACAACTTCACTTCAGCAGCGACTTCGGCCATATTTCTATTACCTCGGGAAATGAAAAAGGAAATGAATGGTGGATTGGTCCAAGCCGCGCGTATCCGACCATCCGGATAATTTCACCCCCGTTGGTTGGTGGTGGGGCCCGTGTATTAAACAGTGCGTTTTATTGGTGAGCCTGCCATGGAGCTGGGGGTGCCCCCTTAAAACGTGTTTTCGACCGAGTTTAACGCCTTGTTTCAAACAAACGATGTTTAAAACTGTTTCAAACCCCGTTTTCCGTGGCCAGATTTCGTTTGCCAAATGCGCCTTCGTGTTTGAAACAGACTGGGACACCGTGTGCGCGCCGCCGACGGCCGCGGAAGGCCGCGTATGGAGGCGGATGCTAAGACAAGGACTGTTCTTGTGTCGATGAGAATGCAATCTGCAAGCCGGTGCGTATAACTGCATGACACAAGGACCCTCCTGCGCAAGTAGACTTTATGTGGAAGAACAAGTCTTGGTCGATCAGGCGAGCATGGGGACGTAAGGGGAGGATGCAGGTGGTGCCGGGAACAACTTGCGTTCGAATGCGAGTGCCATCGTCGGCGGCGGCAGCAGCCATGGCAACATCGAACGACACTTTGACCGGGTTGGTTGATTTCTGTGCCGCAGGAGGGGCACTCCTAAATGATAGGACGAACGTCATTACGACGCCATCATCGACCGAGAGGGTTCTTCCCCATCGCCTCGATCCGAGAACGCCTTCCTTGCAACACGCATTTCATTTCGCAACTCTGATGTTCATGTGCGTGATTCACCCACTGGCACATCTAGGCTCATGCGAGAAGCACTAGTCTCGACACCCACACCAACACAAAGCACGTGCTTTGGCATGATCGTTCCCAAGGAATGTTTGGAGTTCTGTCGGCTCAGAGTGCGTTGTTCTGATCGGAGCTCCAACGCATGTATGCATTCTATTTAGCAAAATCAAAGTCAAATATTTATTTATAGAGGAAACATACACCATCGAAAGCAAGTGTTTTATTGATATTGATTTCACTCGGTTTTCTTTTGAATATACTATATATGTATGCATACTTTTCGCTGAAATGCAACGCCACCTGTGTATTAAATTATAAAGTCAATATATTGTTTTAATTAAAAACGAAGCTCCGTCCTAACAGGCGCCGTTAGTTTAGTGGTAAAATATCTGCCTCCCACGCAGATGCCCCGGGTTCGATTCCCGGACGGCGCAACCTTTTTGCTTGCATTTGTTACCAGGATTTGAAAGAAGCCTGGAAACAAAAACTTCTTGTTCCCACAACTAGCTAGTGGACATCGACGACGCAAGAGAATCGTGGAGCAAATCAGCCACAACTGATGTAGAGTCTTGCGAATAAGACGGCGACGGGGTAGGTGTCTCGTTCAGGTGCAACTGCCGACCAACGCCCTCGTCTGTGGTAAACCAATGAATGAATCGTCAGGTAGCCTCATCTCAGCAAGACCATTGGTCCTTTTGAAAGGCATGAGAGTGCTCTTGGCACTTGTCTCGCAGAGAGAACGGACGAGCAACTCTGGGAGAATGATTGCCACAGTTTCCATGTTGACTAGATTCTGATTTGTGCCCTCGTTCCCGATCAAAATTGTTTCTCATTGTGTGACCCTCTCTTGTCCCTATCGAGGGCAACCGCTCTGGCTCAAGACTGCTATGCTCCTAATTGTCTACACTTTCAGCCACCCAACTCGATCGAGGGGTAGATGACGTTTGTCCATCAGATCAGCAACGGGTGTGCAAGGGTTTATCTGCAAGGCCAGGGGAACCTAGGCAACGAGGCGACCGGCTAAAGTGGCAAGGTCGAAGAAAACCTTGGCCAAGGAACTTTGGAGCAATGCTTCCGATCAAACGGGTGGTCGATTGTGTGACTTATGTCTGTCTATGACGTGGCAACATGTGAGCGAAGATGACAACTCAACGACGTCATGGGCCAGCAGCAACGATTGGACGGCCACGAGGCAACGACCCCCTGTTTTTGCCTCGTGGGTCTGATGACGTCGGCGCGTCACAAATAGTGAAAGTCATCGGCGGGTGTACGCATCGACCCTCACCGCGGCCCAGCGGTGCTTGAAACGCGTCGATGGGGCAATCGGCAAGGCTGACACCCCAGAGGCGGGTGTCGAGTGACACGGGCGCGTCACGGTCGGCATGTCGCACGAGTCCCACCGCGGGCTGTCGTCGGGGCGGACCCTCGACTCGCCGAGAAGGAGGCGGTGGTTCGATGACGCGACAGCGTCACGGCTGCGTCGACTTGCATCTGCGTCACGACAGACACGTCGTGGGTTGGCGAGAGACACGCGTATGACGTTGCAGTAGTCGAGGTTGTCATGTGTGACGACGACGACGTGGCATCGCGCGACGAGCTACTTGGTCACAATGACTTGCCACGATGACGTGATCCGATGACATACCCGCGGCACCGACGGGTCGTACGTTGACACAACCAGTTGGGTCGAGAGGAGGTGGTCAAAAATGTACGCTGCCAGCCTTGCGGTTGTCCATGTCTTGCTTGGTAGTACCGCTGCGTCGCTCTCAAAGCGACACGCAATGTCATATTCGATTGGATCATCGGATGCCGAAGGTTGTACCGCATGACGATGCGGTCGACATTGTGGGGATGATCCATGCCTTGGCGATGTGTCTCGCGGCCGGGTCGGCGAGGAGACTCATGTTGCGCCACGTCACAGACGCGCCATTCAAAGTCTAGACATGTCATCGTGACAGACCAAGCATGCGCGACCTCTCAACGCGCAGTGACCCACGAGTGCGTCGTGCTGCGTCACAGCGCCGTGTGTTGCGACTCGACCATACACTGCGCGTCGCCCTGTGATGCCAATGCAACGTCCTGCCAGGCCAAGACCCGCGGCCGCTGCTTCAAAGTGTCCCGCATGAGCTCGAGTCGGTGTCGCGCAGCGTGTGGTCCTCTTGGCTTTCTTCGGTATTGAACCAAGTGCCGCCGATGCTCCTCCGTCTTCTTCTTTGCCGTCGTGGGGCGAAGAAGGAAGTCGAGTATCTCTCGCTCGATCGACGCTGCTGTCCCCACGCCCGTTCCTTTGGCCTTGTGCTGTCGGTTGAAGGGCTGAAATTTCGTTGCTTCGTGAGAAAGCACCAACACTCTCCCCCATATGTTTCCGTTAAAAATAAACCCCAAGTTACTACTCCGGAGCTGTAAGCGTGAAAAGGTCGAATTGCCCAATTGACTCTTGTCGAAATGTGGATTTTGCAACTCTTTTCAGCCAATCCGAATGTAGTAATATTTTACAAGATTTAATCCGGAGTATTCAATGTCAGAGCGATGTTCGAATTTGAACAATTTTATTTATATACCTTCAGTCTTTAGACCAATGAAAAATTCTGTAAAATATTACTTGGTCGGGTACAGCTCTTCTAGCATTAAAAGAGAGCTCGAGCACGCAGCGCGCATATCAAAAGAGATTACCGTCACAATAAATCGTCCTTGCGCATCTCGTAGTTCGTCTTTCGATCGATTGAAAATGAAGTAGTTTTAGAGTAAATTTCGACGCTTTTGGGGGCAAGAGCCATCCATAATGGCGTGATTTACGAGCAAACAACAAACGCATTTTCGGAGTTGTTTATAAGAGAAGCTTCACAGATCGCTCTCTTGGTAATACCTTTCTTTTTAGATTGTCTCTTCGTCACTCCTTGTCAAGTGAAATAAAATAAAGCATAGTCCATTTCATGCCTCGAAACCACAACGCGAAAGCAACGGTCTTTCAGGTGAAAAAGTTTCGAGAAAATTCTCTTGCGCAAAACAGATCCAAATTCGCTGTGCAAAGTATGTTTACTCCTGATTACAATTGTACTACTACCTCCATCCAAGAAGAAGTGCTGCTTTTCGACAAAACCAATCTCCAACAAAAAGTGCGTAATTTCATATCCGTAAAATGTCGGATAAATTACCATAAAAAATCAAATGAATTACACACTTCATCGTCGTTGTCGACGGTGAGCTGCTCGATTCTATTGCACATATCTCCCAGCGCCAAGCTCTCTATTATAGTATTTGCATGTGAGCAGAATAGTCCACAGCTTCTTTGAGCCCTCGAGCATTTTGGACAGTGGTGTGAGTGGCGGGGGTCGATTTTAGTTCACTGTGTGGTTTTTCCACTCAAGAAGCGAGCCACATAATTGGCGCCAAGTCGTAACCGGTTTGTGGCTGTCATGTTATCCGGACAAATACAATATATTTTTTGTTTGGGTTCTTGTTTCTAGGTTAGCGGGTTAGAGGGACTCTTGTTTCCAGGTTGGCGCCGAGACGTAACCGGATGACACCGGATATTTGATTGTTCGTACATATTATCAGAAAATATAAGCAACTGTGATATAGTTATTTAAATGAATCATATTTATTGTTCCTGTACTCTTTCTCTTGGGTGAATTTACCTGTTATTACAGATTCTTGAAAGCTCACATTCTCGCGAATTCGAGGGTATGCTTCATTCCACATGGTTTTGTCTGGATTGCAAAAAAACACGAGTCTTTCGAAAAGCAGCACTTATTCTTGGATGGAGGTAGTAGAAACTAAAATCAAGCAAATCGTCGCTGCATTGCTTCCAATCACTCTTTTGGCATGTTACGCTGTTGAGATATAACTTATACTCCCGGTGTACGGTGTAGTTCGAACTATATGTATTATTGGGGTTGCCGCTCTGGCTTGATAACGTATCGTTGGCGACTTGGCGTTGTATTTTTCAAACACATGATAGTTTATAACCGGTCGACGTTTCCGGGGTCGGAAAAAATGTACCCTTCCAGATATTCAAACTCCGACATAATCACATAATATTTTGCAGGGTGTGTGATATTATTGTTGAATATATACGTAAAAAAATCTATAAAAACGGTGTCCGAAAGCCGTCCGAAACGATTTCCTCCCATTTGGGTTCGAGTTATGGTAGGAGCTATGTATGGCGAAAGCACAATATTGATAGGTGTGACGAAGTTTGAAATGGTCTGGAGATTGTCTTGAGTGAACTAAACAACTCTGACAAGGATAACCTTGCGTTGTTTGCTCCAAAACGAGTACTAGTATAATTATGTCCTCTTTTCAGGGTTGATTGTATCTCGTTGGGAAAACGAGGCCAGTTTAAACTATATACCTTGTTTGTGCTGTGCAAATACTCCAGGTGTACCATTTCGCACAGAATAACTCAATGTATTTAATATCGAGATTTTCGTACATAATAATCACAAATCGAATATGTACCCGTCAAAATGGAATAATTTCAAAAGTAATTAATCTTCATTTGTGTATGTGGTGCCCGCTCCAAACTTGACAAACGTCATGTACATATTAATGCGTATTTCGGAGGGACATTTTTGCAAATGCAAGTCCTCAGAATACTAATCTTTCAGATAAGTAAAATACAAGTTCATACTCCGAACACCCTTTTTAAGAGAGAGGAGAGATTTGCAAGAGCATCATTCCGACCCCAGATTTTTCTTGCAAAATCTCGATGCCCAATTGTCTGTTTGGGTATGCCCATGTGCGCATTTCATTGGCTGAATCAGCATAAAAGGAAGAATCTCAATCCAATGAAAAACAAAAGAATTATTGAAGAAAATCAATCCGGATTTCCGGATAAAGTGCTCATCCTCTGTTAAAGAGAGTGCATCATTCTTTTATTTGTTCTTCGAGCACTACGTAGTGCAGCAGTCGTGGCAGGCGAAGAAGGCTGGAACGAGTACAACCAACTTGCGGGAAACCTTAAGCAGATGTAGTCGACGCCCAAACTTTGGTAAATACACGGAGACTCGGTGCAGTTAAAAGTGGGTCGCGTTGAACGCTCCGATGCAATTAGGCCTCGATCGATGGCCATGTCGACTTCGGTGGGTGTATGACGTGGCACTACGTGAGATCACTTGACAACCCGACAACACGATGAGTGGCCAAGGAGTGGATCTCTACCACAGCATGGGTCCTCCCTCAAGCTCGGTGGTCGTCAGTTAGCTGGCGAGTTGTGAATCGACTTGTCTCTCATTGGCCAAAACATTTATATTCCTGTGATTTGATTGGTCAGATTATGTAAATACTTCTGAGTCCTTCGTTGCATATTGCCAACAACGTGCACACTGATGGAGTATTTACCCCAATGGTTTCCTCAACAATCGGCAAATTGTCATTTGATCGTTCATGGCTCTATTGTGAAATTGTGTTCCACTTCTCTGTCACCTTCAGGCTAAACATGACAATTTAGGATCTTTAGCAGGCAGGCTTCACAGTCTCAAACAGACTATTCTGAATTATGATTGGCTCAGCCGATGGACCTTACACAAGTTGGAATTCCTTCAATTGGCAGTTTACTGTACCGTAAAGCTCAGAATAACTAACCACTCAAAACTACTGACCAGTGACATCAAAACTCACAATAACTCACCAATAGTGCTCACCAAAATGGTTTGCATAATTAAATAATATTACGTTTATTTACAAAGACTAAGTATAATAGTTTTCTATTTAATTCATTAAATTAATACGGTATTTTATCCGGAAATATTTCAAAATAACTCACCACCGTCGAAAATGTATCGCCATCAGCGCTGAAAATGCCTGGTTAGTTATTTTGAGCTTTACGGTATCCCAAATCCCAACTCGTTGGTCGGCACGACATTTGATTTCGGCATGGAAATTGTATCAAATATTCAAAATGTATGTTCCAATTTCTACTGGCCGGCGGACGCTCCTATACTTTTGTCCGAGCTGCTTGTGGTCGTTGGCTCGTCCGTGCGCAACTACAGATCGCGTCAGTCACTTACTACTCCAAATACTTGGTTGTATACCCTGGACACGGACACGGCCCCGGGCGTGCGCAGCATCTACATGCTTGTGTCAGATCCATGGTGTTCTGTTCCGCCTACTTTTCGACTTTGAGACGACGTGGGGCGGGCCGATGGCGGCGGTGCGGACGGCGACCTAGTCCGTTCCGTTCACACGTGAAATCCATTCCGCTTTACATACCAGTCAAGCAGAAGCTGTTTTGTTTTCGCGTCCAGATATGTCTCCACGACCCGCCCGTGTGCGTCTTCGGCATGCAAGAGCCGGGTCGCGACGTCGAGTTGAGTCGCTTCGGGGAAATGCAGGACAACCGCTTTTGTCAATTCGCTCCGCCGGGTGTCTTCTCCTTTTGGCAGCACCGCAACATCGGCAAATTCCGCCCACGAATGGCTGTGGTCCGATTTCTCGACGAACGTGCCACTTGGCGTGAGCTCAAACGGCAAGTCGGCCAAGAGGATCGCAAGCACAACGTTCCAATGGCCTTGAGCCGCGGCGAGCTGCAACGCGGTGCGGTCGTGCTACGGGGGTTACGGGGTTACGGGTTAAGGGGTTACGGGTTAAGGGGGTTTCGGGTTACCGAATCAAGCCCGCCAATGTCTTCGGCGTCGGGCAACAAGGCCGTGACAATGTCATCGTATCCTGCTTCGGCCGCGGCATGCAATAACGTGGCCTGGCCCTGACCGTGTGACTAAAGCTTAGTGGACGACGGTACCTTGGACGCAGGGTCGAAGACAATGTCTTGCCGCTCGATGAGGAGGAGACGTGCGATGGCAGCGTGGCGGTTCGCAAGCGCTTCGTAGATGGCGACCCGTTTGGTCTGAGACAGTTCTAAGAACGATCGGAGAACATTCTAGGTACGTCGGGCGAATCGTTTTGGAAGACGCCGAGCTCGAGGAAGAGCTGGACTACGTCGAGGTGGCCCCGTTGGCACGCGACCGCCGCATACGACAACTCGGTCTACGGCATCCTGAGACGGGGCAGCGACGAGGTTGACGTCATCACCGTCGAATGCGACGTGCGCTCGATCGGGTGCCGCGCGAGCAATAAACGCAGCACACTGGCGAAGCCTTTTTCTACCGTGCGTGTCACGGCACTTCGTTTCCCCTGGCATGATGACGTCAGCCACGAGGACGCGTCGGGATTCGATTACGTCATCAATTTGAATGGCAGGGTGGTCGAGCAAGAGCGCGACGACATCGGCCAGGCCTTCTTCGCAGGCATGGAAGAGCGCCGAGTAGCCGTCCTAAGTGTCGGAATCATGCTCAAACTCAGACTCAGACGCACCTGATCCATTCGATTCACGTCGATGGTGGGCGCCGCCAAGAGCAGCCGCACAATGTCCACGTGGTGGTACGACGCGGCCACAGTCAACGGCAAGTCCCCGCCCTGCTCAGATCAGAATCAGAATCAGGACTCAGGTCTCTAAAAATTCCAGAGAGCGTACACAGCAAATGTTGACGTCGAGGCCCGGCTGGGTCAAGAGAAAGGCGACGACGGCGGTGCGGCCATGAAGGCAAGCGGTGAAGAGGCCCGAAAAGCCATGCTGCGTGGCATCCAATCAAATAAAAATCAATGTAGTCGAGTTTGTACCTGATCGACGAGATTGATGTCAAGGTCGGACCGAGCGCAGAGCAGCTGGACGATTTCCAAATGGCCTTTGATACACGCCGTGGTCAACGGCGTGCGTTTCTAGCGGTCGTTGAGATGATTGCGTATCGTTGGACCATCCGTCGCACCGCCGTGGCAATGTTGACGTCGATGTTGGGGTGGTGGAGCAAAAGTTGAACGGTTTCGGGCCGGCCAACCCCCGCGGCAAGTGCGAGCGGGGGATGCGACTAGACCAAACGTGGAACCCTTGGCAATCCTCTCGTCTTACGTAATTGCTCAGGTTCACGTCGATCGTGCCCTCGGCCAAGAGAATTTCGACAATGTCGATCTGTTCTTCGACGCACGCGACGCAAAGGGGCGTGTCCTGCGACGGCGGCCCATGAGGAATTCCAGTAGACTAGTGAGTAGCGAGTAGCCATCCATCGCACCTGGAGTTTCGTGTACCGATTCACGTCAATGTGGGCGTCGTCGGCGGCCAATTGCGCGGTCACGAGCGCGACGTCGCCGTGCTGGCACGCGGCGTAAAAGAGTTCCGATGGCTTAAAATCAAGCCGACAAGCTTAAATCCAAAGGGAATATCGTAAAGTCGTACGCTGGGGGTGAGTGTATGCGGGTCGTCGACCAACCTGCCGGTGGAATGCTAGCGAGCGAACGAGCGTGACCAACAGAGTACGCATCCTAAACGTACATTGGCCGTCATGACCGACCGCCGACGTGTCTGCACGACGTGAACCGTCTCGTCGGGCGCGACACGCGTCGTCGACGACTAGTCAGTCCCCTTAGCCACGATACGAGAGTGTACAAAGGTACACTCGGCCGCAACGTTTTCGCATCAACGTGGGCTGAAAACGACGCCGTCCGATCCAACGACGGTAATGGCACCTACGACAAATATATATGAGAGATGTCACAGGATCAAAGTTTGTACGGTGGTTGGTGGCTTGGTTTTTTTGGCTTCTTGGGGGTTGGCTGCCACGGCTGGCGCGTCATCATTTTCTCCGGTCGTCGACGCGAAGACAGGCGATCCTTGGTCCTGTGGATCCAGTGCAACGGGTGTTTTGTCTGGTTTGAACGTCGCAACGTCTTCGGGCTGCCGCAAGCCACCACGTGAGGTACTCCTCTCCGTCTCTCCAACGCTGTTGGTATTGGGGGGTTGGTCCTTCTCGGGTGGTGGCGTCGACCCTGAGTTCGCCTACGTCGCTCACATGAGATGGCCATCATCCTCGACAACACGTACGTTTTCAAGGTTGGTTGACGGTGGTGGTGCTGCTGCGTGTTGCGTCGGTGAGGTTGCGTCCTTGGTCTTGGGTGGGTCCATCGCGGAGAGTGGCGCAACCTATTGGCGGGATGAGACGTGGTTCGTTGCGACTACATGGACGGACAGGAGCAGGTCTCTCCTGGACGACAGTGGCGGCGGCGGTGGTGTGTGGGTCAAGCATGGCCCTATTTATAATTGTGTCGCCCCCATGGCCGGTTTCGTATGGGCGATGGCACGTGTAAAAATAACGTGCCAATCACGGGCGTGAGATGGCGTTGCCCAAAAGAGGTTTGTATGCACAAGATGAGGCAAGATCAAATGCGGTGTCGAGATGCAGTGAACAATCGCTTGCTGTTGACGATCTCTGCATTGTGTTGTTGATACCGTAAAGCACACAATAACTCACCAGACTTTTTTGCTCACCATTTTGTGATTTGGTCAGTTTACTTTGATACTTTTCCGGATAAAAGTATGTATTTTATTCGTATTCCTAATTATACATATTATACTTGATATTTGTATGTGTACGTTAATTTATTGACCCTTTTCAGTTGGTGATTCTGTGCTTGAGTGGTTTTATTGGTGAGTTATTGTGTGATTTGGGATTTCTGGTGAGTAGTTTTGTGCGGTGAATTATTGTGTGCTCTACGGTCTGTTTTCCAGTGTTGTGTTGACGACGACAGTAGAAATCATGGGATTCGCTATGACGAGTCGTCAAACGGAGTGAAAAGGGAACTTGATGTTAAGAAGGAGCTATGTTTGAAAACAAAACAACGTTCTGTTGCTCTGACTCTTCCAAGACCGTCGTCACCGCGACGGTGCCCGCACGCTGTGTGGGCCGACCCAAACGTCCCGATGGATTATTGGTCGCAAATCATCGATTGAATAATTTTTGGACCAATCAAAATGCGCTAGACCATCAGTGGCCCCAAGAACCCATTTATTGGACCAAAAGTTGCATACTTAACCAATCAAAAACCACGATTAATAGCGGTTGCAATAAAGGAGGCACATATTGCGTTGGGAGGCAACATTTAGCGTTTTGCATCGATGGGTAGGGTTGCCACCTTGGCATAATATAACACGCAAAATACGCGTTGTGTCGACCATGGCGCCGAAGGGTGAAATGGACTTTAACCCGATTGGCATCATCCGAATGAAATCGGTTTCACGAGGGGCCTTTTTTTAAATTGCGAGTATCGATCGTTGTGTTGACAGTAAAAACGTGAAACTAACTTAAAATGTTATCTAGACTCATTCAGTTCAAGCTGTCCAGATCCAAGATGGGCAATTCCATCGCATGACCTTGGGGCTCTTCGCCTTGTTTCGCCACAAACAGCTTCTTGGCGTCCTTATGGAAGTCCACGTCTTCGACGAACGTGCCAGCGAGGTTGGGTTGGTTCTTGGGGCACGCGCTTTGGGCATCAAAGGGCTTGGCAGTGGTGGGAATGGCGTCCATTGTACTCTTGGTGATGCGAGAAATTGAAAAATGAACGTTATACAATCGCTGCTCGGAAATGCAACTAAAGTACGAACTCCGCAGAAAGTATCACAAAGTCTACCAAGTAGTACCATATCATCGGGATATACTGCGCTCGTTTTCCAAGCATAGAAACATCGTATTTTACTATGTTTATACAAACATTGCGCAGAGTTTTGTGGCTCGACGAAAATCAACGAGCTCGGTAAACTTGTTTTTCACCTACATTCTTGTTTAATAGAACACGAATATTGGCAGCTATCTATACCAACACTTTAATCGTGTACTTGGGTCGCTTTGAGTTGGTGGGATCGGTGAGACCGAAGGCATTGCTTTGTTACGTTACATGAAGGAATTCGAGTCTCGCCTGTATATTCAGACATGGCACCGTCTTTGAACGAAGTTTATACGTTTTTAAATGTATGAATTGGATATGTGATTTTCAGCAAGATTCTTCGAGGAAACGATACATTAATCCGTTTTATGCGAGTTGAGGCTTGTCATAGAAATTACGAAACACTACTGCAGTAGTACCCTACAGCACAAAATATAGTTGTTTAAAAACAACTTTCTACTGCGGTCATTTTTATTTGATACGTAAGTGGCCGAGGGTTCCTATTCTGTGTAAAATTGAGTGATTTTAGTATCGAATATACACACATATTTGTATGGAGAATAACTTCTATTTATGATATATTTTGCTGTTTTTCGATTTTGTGTACCTCAAATGCGGGGTCCCTGTAAAAAATATTTGATACTGTATTTTATCTTGTGTTTCACGGTACAAGTGTGCAGAGTTTGTACCCATGCTGATACATCTATTTGTCAGGCTTTGGAAGTATGGATACTCGTGCAGGGATCGCAGCGAAGTCATGACAATATTTGTCAATATCAAAGGCAGACTCTGAGTCGTTCATTTTTCAATTTCTCGCATCACCAAAAGTACCATGGACGCCATTCCCACCACTGCCAAGCCCTTTGATGCCCAAAGCGCGTGCCCCAAGAACCAACCCAACCTCGCTGGCACGTTCGTCGAAGACGTGGACTTCCATAAGGACGCCAAGAAGCTGTTTGTGGCGAAACAAGGCGAAGAGCCCCAAGGTCATGCGATGGAATTGCCCATCTTGGATCTAGATGGTTTGCACTAATATATTAGTTTCATTTATCATATGTAAATATTCCTCGCACAAAAGAGCAAATCTCGACGAAACTCGAAACACGGGTGATTTACAAGTTACCAAGCTATCAGCAACTTCACGAGCCGTGAAGTGCCAGCACCGAACAAAAGGTAGTCTTGATTGTATTTGGATATATATGTATTCACTCTATATATATTCATGCCACAACAACATCATGGTATCAAGCTCTGGAGTGTAAGTTTCACTGGTAGGTGTACTAGGTCATATATTCATGCCACAACAACATCATCGATATCGAAGACTCTGGAGTATAGTGATTTTGACTGGTGGGTGTACAAGGTCGTGAAACGAACGCTGCACGCAAACCCATGTATGGCTGCAGAGATTGTTCCAAACCAATACTCGAGCTACACAGTACTACAATGGGGAGCTCTGCACCCTGTATAAACGTACTCACATACAAAGAACGAGTGTATTGAAGGGACGGCTAGCGTCAGGTGTGTGTTTGTGACCGTTTTCTGTTGGCACGGTCGATGTTATTTCATTTCCCAATTTCATTTCTTCCTTCAAGATGGACAACACCAAGCCTCAAACATCGACAAAACCCCAAGCCAACCAACCCGACTTGTCTGCTACATTTGTCGAAGACGTTGATTGGATGGCGGCGAAAGACGCGAGCAAACTTTTTGTGACGAAACCTGGTGCTGACACGCCGCAAGCCCACACGATGGAATTGTCGATTTTGGATTTGGACGTGCTGTAAACCACGGCGTGGGTGACAATATATTATACTACTTGCGTCGAACTCGTTACTTTTTTGTTGCCTTCGTTTATACCACTCACATACGTGGCTGCAGGGTTTGTAGTTCAGATGCATTGGTCGATGGAAATTGTATCGGTGTCGCATCGCCGATTGTATGCAAGTCGAAGTGTTTGGCTCACAAGTCGTCGTATTCCACCTTGCCGTTGCATCCAACTGGAACAAAGCAAAGGTAGTCGACGTCGCTACATCAACCCCATCGACTCGACTCTTCAATGTCATATATACATCCACGCCTTAAACGTAGTGTGGGAAATGAATGTATAGTACTACTCGCCCGACCAGGGATGACGGCATATCTTTCAACCTTCGTATGTGACGACCCTTGGTGGTGCAGGGATCGTGTGGTATGGGAATGTGTCAAATCGCTTCTCAAAGTCGCCACTTGGCAGCACTAGACTTGGTATCCACCAGTCCTTTCTCCATTTCGAAAATAGGCCGATGGAGACCGACTTGCTCTTCGACCCTGCCGTCGAGGCGTCGCCAATCGAGGCATTGGACCCAGCGATCAAGCCATTCGATCACACGACCGTGGTCAACCCCATCCAATCGGCCCTTCCAAATGGCAAGTCATCCAAATCCCACGAGTCTAAACCCGTTTTTGTAATCGAAACCACGACCAATCCA
This sequence comes from Aphanomyces stellatus, assembly GCA_009835185.1. Classification (NCBI taxonomy): domain Eukaryota; phylum Oomycota; class Saprolegniomycetes; order Saprolegniales; family Verrucalvaceae; genus Aphanomyces; species Aphanomyces stellatus. The sequence goes on along the minus strand of VJMH01005216.1, from coordinate 873 downwards.
TCGACCACGGCGACGGGTCACGTCGACTTGCCAGTCTTGGACTTGGAATGCGACGCGCCGCCACCGCCACTCCCGACGACAAAGTCCCCGGTCGTCGACATCGACTCGAAACCTCTCGTCGTCCATGCCACCGTGGAACCTACCCCCCCGACCGACCAAACACCGCCGATTGTGGAGGTGCCACAACCCGCCCGGGCACGCAATCACTTTGTGTCGACGGGGGGTGCGTTTGGAAACCACATGATGAGCATGCCCATGCGCTGGTTTGAATCAAGTAGTCGTCCTGCCCAAGCCGAAACAACGCCCCTGTTGGTCGCAGCCCCGGCCCCAGTCCACACTGCACCATCGAATCCACGGCAAAAAAACACATTTGTGTCGACGGGCGGCGCGTTTGGAAGTCACATGATGAGTTTGCCCCTTCGTTGGTTCGAATCATCGGACCCAGTCGAGGCACCCGCAGAGCCTGAAAACCACGTCGCGATTCAAGTTGAGAGCGCGACGCAACCGCCGCCGACATCGATGGATCCCCTCCGTCGCCGCGAAAAGAATACTTTTGTGCATCTTGGGGGCGCCTTTGGCAGCGCCTTTATGAGCATGCCGATGCGATGGTTCACGAGCGAAGACGACGCGGCACCCCAAGTGCAAGCGGTGCACGCGACCGAGTCATGGGCTGAGATGACCCCCCCGACGGCCCCGACGCCCGTTGAAAAGAACACATTTGTGCACATTGGGGGTGCGTTTGGAAACCGCAACATTATGAGTTTGCCATTGCGGTGGTCGTAGGGTGCCTGTGTCAGTTTTTTAAATCATATATATATTGTATTTCGATCCCAGACGGAGTATGCACGACCGGCATCGTTGGTGGCATGTTGT
>VJMH01005215.1:0-39547 GCA_009835185.1 Aphanomyces stellatus | reverse complement strand
TTTGTATTTATGTATTTATAGAGAAAGACAAAAAGACATAAATACTAGAAAATTGGAAGTTTGATTTTTTCCAAAGACAAAAAAACACAAATACAAATTTCTGGGTAGTTTGATTTTGGTGAAAGACAAAAATACAGAAGTACAAACTTCTCAGCAGTTTGATATTGGTGAGAAACATCTGAAAAAGATAGAATTCGGATTTAAACGTGTTTTAAACAGCTCAGATACAATTCAGGTATTTTACTGCAGAAGTTTCTTCTGATCTTTTTATCCGGATATGGAACAGTGAGAACTATTATAGAAAACATTCATTCATGGTCGAATAGTTTCTTTCACACAAGGAGACAGGACGCAAAAGAGAAGAGAAGACGATGAGTGTCGCATGTCATGGCGAGGGGAATCGATTTATGCTCTGCCAACGCGGAATATGGCGGTTCAACGCATCAATGGCTTGATCAGGAAGATGGATATGAAGGAAGTTGAAGCCGATTTGATTTCTTCCACACGTGCCGAGACGGATCCTGGTGTGTATGTGTGCGATGCCTCGCTTGAAGATTGGAAACGATATGTGAAATCCGAGCAACAAGCGCTTCTGTCGCGTGCAATGGCTTGGAACCATGGCAAGATTTACATTGTCGAATTGCCTGGAGGAATTCACGACAATTTCTCGGGCTTTCTAGACTTCGCTGTGCTATCTGCAACTCGTACGGGCGATGAGCACTTGCAATCCCGTAGATCAACTTACGTTGACAATCTTGCGCACATCGAGCCGGATTCCAGCTTTGGTCCTGCCCCTGGTTTTGGCGCAACTCTACCCCATGGTTTGACCTGGATGGAGTATCATACGTTGAAAGTGGAAGTTGGAGTGGCAAAAGGATGGCCACAATTGGATGCAAAAGCCGTTCAATGGAGTCAATTTCCTGGAGTGGAATACATTCTCCTCATCCGTCTTTCACCGGCTCTGCGAGTCTTCCAGTACAAGCTGCATTCAGTGGTTGGTGGCGCCATAGTACCTATGGTTGCGACACCGATTATGAATCCGACCAATGTGGTTTTGGATTCGCGCCGCCTTTTAGGGCTTCCTGCACTTGCACCGATTCCAGCTCATTTCACTGCCCCCAATCTAACAATTGATTTGTTTCCGCTCGTGCAGAGGATTATCGCCCTTGCTAACGCGTAGTTGGAGCAACCTTGGAATACACGAGTGCGTCCTTCTAGCCTTCGTTGTAGTTCGTTTGAAGTATATTAATGAATAATCATACGTTTCTCCGAAATCGTGAATTATGTAAGACTTGTTTTCGCTCCCAACAACGTCATCGAAGTATAATAATCTCGAAGTCAACGATTTAGTCGCTATCCATGAAGGAACTGGAAATATTGATATATAAATGCTGGGGCCAATTGGTTCTGCAGCCAGGATATTTCACAAATTTCAAATGTCGATTCAAAACGGTGAATTTTTTACCAATTTCCTGCGAAACCCAAGGCGGCGCCTTTCGATCCTGAAGAGACGCGATCACCCGTGCCGTATCTTCGACTTGGAACGTTTGTAAAACAAATCCCAAGTTGCATATCTACAACATCTTGGGCTTGCGATGAAGACGAGTCTCTTCCTCTGTGCGTCCGTGGCATCGACTGCGATGGTTGCGCAAGCAATCAACCCTCTCGAAATCAAGGGCACGCGGTTCTTTGAAGTCGGGACGGGGAAGCCTTTCCAGATCAAAGGAGTCGATTACTACCCTCGGCCCAATGCAGGCAAGGACGACGTCAACAACCACGACGTCTTCACGGACGACTACCAGTCGGTGTGGCAACCCCATATTCAAGAATTCGTCGCACTCGGGGTCAACACGATTCGACTGTACGCCGTCGATGCATCCAAGAGCCATGACAAGTTTATGTGTGCGCTGTCGGCCGCCGGCATTTATGTCATCGTCGACTTGGCGGCAGCCTGCGAGAACTGCGCCATCGGGATGACATCTTACCCTGCGTGCTACCCACCGCAGCTCAAGACCCGCGGCCAACAGATCATCGCGGCGTTCTCCAAGTTCAACAATGTGCTTGGGTTTAGTGCCGGCAACGAAGTCAACCATGTTGTGAAGGACATGAAGACCAATGCGCCATGCCAGAAGAAGTTTATCCGTGACATGCGTGCCTACATTGACTCGTGCGCGGCCAACATGCGCTACATTCCCGTCGGTGTCGTCCTTGCCGACTCGGACCGTGACATCAACGCGCTGTATTATGGCTGCCGCACAGACCCCACCGACGCGTTGGAGAATGCCGAATGTACGTCTTTCGACCATCATTCCAGTATTTGAATTTTGGCTCCATTTTCGCAACAGGGTACGGCCTGAACGCGTACTTGCAATGCGACCCCGCCGCGTCGCTCTCACCCGCGACTGTCGGCGCCGGGTACCGCAAACTGCTCAGTGATTTTACGTCCTACCAACTGCCCGTACCGTCCATCATGACCGAATACGGGTGCCTTAACGTGGGCTTTGCAACCATCAATGGATTCGCGGCGCAACGGACGTGGCTCGACGCCGGCTGGTTGCTCTCTCAATCCTTTGTCGATGTCTTTGCCGGCGGGCTTGCGTTTGAGTTTTCGACCGAGAATGCCAACTCTAAGGCGGACGCACCCTTCCCATTCACGTCGTTTGGGACACAGAACTACGGCCTCGGGTACTTTGACCCGGCGACATGCGAAGGCACCGCCGCGTCGCCTTGCACGTACAAGCGCATGCCCAACTTTGACTTGCTGGCGACGCAGTACAATGCGAGCACGACGGTGTCGCTCCCGCTCAAGACGGCCTACACGCCGTCGATCACGACCTTCCCCACCTGTCCAGCGACGGTCGCGACGCTCAAGAGCATCGTCTGGCCGTCGGATGCGACCTCAGACATGCTATGTCCCGACCTGACGCAGACCCCGCTCTGTCCTGGGGATGTCATTTACACCGGCAAGGGAAAGCCGATTGTGACGCCGACAAAAAACACGGTTGCGCCAATTCCTGGATTGCCCACTGCTGCCCCGACGCCCAAGACCCCTGCCGGTGGTGGGAGTTCCCAGTATCAATCGAGCGCGCATGCCCTGGGACCGTCATTTCTGGTCGCATCGGGAGTCATGGCGGCGGCATTGGCGTTCTCTCTGCCATGATGAACCCCGAAGCCGGTTGCTTCCAGTGGCCAAGTAGCCAATATCGATGGACGAAATACAATATGTGTGTTGATGGGAGGGATTATGGTGGGATGGTGTGACCATCAAGGGCAGATGCACAAGTCGTCGCCGCCATCGGCTGAAGAAACCCCTTCACTCACGCAACCCGCAGCAACAGCGCCGCTTTCTCTGGAGGAACATCCAAAACGGCTCCGTTAGCATCGAATTGAGCCAATCCGAGTCATGCATTGCATATTTTTCGACCGTTTCCGAATGATGGCCACTCAATCGATGATCCATGACGCCTCCGATTTGTGACCCATTTTGCATTCCCTGTCGCATCAACAAGCATCATGAAGACGACACGTCTCCTTGGCTGCGTCATGGCTGCGACGATGTTGGTGGATGCCATCAACCCCATTGAGATCAAGGGCACTCACCTCTTTGACGCGGCCACGGGCACTCCGTTCCAAGTCAAAGGCGTCGACTACTACCCCCGTCCCAACAGTGGCATCAACGACGTCAACAGCATCGATTTCTTCTCCGATGACATGGAGCTCATATGGGCACCGCACGTTCAAGAATTTGTCGCGCTCGGGGTCAACACAATTCGGCTGTACGCTGTCGATGCATCCAAGAGCCATGACAAGTTTATGTGTGCGCTGTCGGCCGCTGGCATTTATGTCATCGTCGAGCTGGGCGCGAGTTGCGAGAACTGTTCGATCGGCAGCGCCGCGTACCCTGCTTGCTACCCGCCCGAGCTCAAGACCCGCGGCCAGCAGATCATCGCGGCATTCTCCAAGTTCAACAACGTACTCGGGTTTAGCGCTGGCAACGAAGTCAACCACGTCGTGACCGACATGAAGACGAACGCGCCATGCCAAAAGAAGTTTATTCGCGACATGCGCGCCTTCATCAACTCGTGCGCGACCAACATGCGGTACATCCCCGTCGGCGTCGTTCTTGCCGACTCGGACCGAGACCTCAACGCGCTCTATTACAACTGCCGCACCGATCCCAATGACACGTTGGAGAATGCTGAATGTACGTGCTTCAACCCCATCATCATCCTGCCTCAATTCGGTTGGTGCAGGGTATGGTCTCAATGCATACTTGCAATGCGACCCGGGGACGTCCTTGGCTCCAACTACGATCGGCGCAGGCTACCGCAATCTTCTCAACGACTTTACGTCCTACCAGCTCGCGGTTCCCGCCCTCCTGACCGAATTCGGGTGCCTCAATGTCGGGTTTCCCACCGCCAAGGGGTACCAGGCCCAACGAACATGGCACGATGCTGGCTGGCTGCTCTCGCCTGCGTTTGCCGATATCTTTGCTGGGGGTCTTGCGTTTGAGTTTTCAACCGAGAACGCCAATTCCAAGGACGACGCGCCGTTTCCTTTTGCATCCTTTGGCATGCAAAACTATGGCCTCGGGTACTTTGATCCGGTGACGTGTGAGGGCACCGCCGCGTCCCCGTGCACGTACAAGCGCATGCCCAACTTCGATTTGCTGGCGGCAGAGTACAATGCGAGCAAGGCGTCGCTCCCGACCAAGGCGGCCTACACGCCGTTGATCTCAACCGTTCCCGCGTGCCCAGCGTCCGTGGCGACGCTCCAGAGCGTTATGTGGCCCTCGGACTCGACCACCAGCATGCTTTGCCCCGACCTCACGCAGACGCCGCTCTGTCCCGGCGACGTCATTCTATCTGGCACGGGGAAAACGATTGCCACGGGCAAGACCACGCCGAGTCCAGTTGGTGGCAACAACGCCAAGCCGAATACATCCGCGCCCTCGCACGCGTCCATCGTCGCTGTTGTCGCTGCTGCGATGGCCACGATGATTCTTGGGCGCTGAGTCCATTGACATTGGCAGTATTAATAGAATCATGGAATTCACGTAACGTAGTCGAAGACGGGCAAGACGGCAATCACCGACTTGCCGTCGTGGTAAAGCCGTTCGAATGCAGTTGCATCGCTTGCTTTGTTGCGTTCGACGCAGTTGGGAACCTCCCTGGTCACGTTGGATACTATTTCACAATATTCAAATGTCCATCGTTGGCCTCGCAACACGTTTTGCAGCAGCATCCGTTGTGTTCCTTGTGCTGCATTGATGCAGTCACAGCACGAGATGCACGCATGGGTCTTGCTTCTGAGGCCGTCACTCATGCAACCCAACCGCACGCGCGGTATTTTTCTCCGTCGGAAGTGAAGCTGTGGGGTTGCCACGAGTGAAACCGCCCAACGACTCCATTTATTCCAAATTCTAGCCAATCACAGGACAGGATTTCATATAATTGGAGCGTTTTCGGTTGTCAAGGCATGCCTCAACTTCAAGTCGCCTCCACTGTCTGCTGATGGCAAGGCTCATTGTCCATTCGACACACTGTTCACCACCGAGATCGCAACCTCATGATGAAACCTTCCTTCTCCGTTGGCTACATGGCCGCCGTATTGACCTCGACGATGGTGGATGCGCTCAACCCGATTGAGATTGTCGGTACCCACCTCTTTGAAGTTGGAAGTGGCGCGCCATTCCAAGTCAAAGGCGTCGACTACAACCCCAGGCCCAACGTAGTCGCAAGCGACGTCAACGGTGTCGACTACTTTACGGACGACTACGAGTACTCATGGCGCGCGCACATTGACGATTTTGTCGCGCTCGGTGTCAACTCGATCCGATTGTACTCGGTCGACCCAACACAAAGCCATGACAAGTTTATGTGTGCGTTGTCTGCCGCCGGCATCTACGTCACGGTCGAGCTTTCGTCAACCTGTGCCAACTGCGCCATCACGAGTGCCGCGTATCCTGCGTGCTACCCGCCGCAGCTCAAGACTCGCGGCCAGCAGATCATCTCGGCCTTTGCCAAGTACTCAAACGTACTCTCGTTCACGGCTGGCAACGAAGTCAACAACTTGGTCGGAAACTGGACTACCAACGCGCCGTGTCAGAAGAAGTTTGTTCGCGACATGCGCGCGTACATCGATGGTTGCGCGAGTGGCATCCGTCGCATCCCCGTTGGTGTCGTCCTCGCCGACAGGGACCGGAAGAACAACACGCTCTATTACAGCTGCCGCACCGATCCGTCGGACACGCTGGAAAATGTAGAATGTAGGTTGAAGCCCATCATTCCGTGATTTGAAAGGGATCGTTTTCGTAGGGTTTGGGCTGAATGCGTACCAGCAATGCGACCCATTAGCGTCGTTGGCGCCGCAGACGATCGGCACGGGGTACCGGAACCTCCTTGACAACTTTCAATCGTACCAGCTTCCAATCCCATCCCTCTTGACCCAGTACGGATGTCTTGCCCCCGATTTCCCCACGATCAATGGCTACGCGGCACAACGCACGTGGGTCGATGCAGGCTGGCTGCTCTCGGCCGACTTTGTCAATGTCTTTGCCGGTGGATATGCGTACGAGTTCTCCACCGAGAACGACAAGTCGCTTTCGGACGCACCGTTCCCGTTCACGGCATTTGGCAACCAGAACTACGGCCTCGGGTACTTTGACCCGGTGACGTGCGACGCCTCCACGAACGCGCCGTGCACGTACAAACGCATGCCCAACTTTGACTTGTTGGCCACGCAGTACAACCAAAGCTCAGCGGCGTCCCTGCCGACCAAGACGGCGTACGCGCCAGCCTTCACGGCCTTTCCAGCCTGCCCACCAACGGCGGCGGCGCTCAAGAGCGTCGTATGGCCGTCGGACGCGACGGCAAACATGGTTTGCCCCGATCTCTCCCAAGAGGCGCTCTGCGCTGGCGATGTCTTGTTCACCGGGATGGGTCGGACGCTTCCGCCGAGCAACAAGACCGTCGCGCCGCTCCCGCCCACGGTCGCACCGAAGTCGACACCTGCGACCACCAAGCCCGGGGCAACCAAACCCAATGCAGGCCATGCTGCCAGCGTGTCGGGCATCTTTGTGGGGGGTGTCGTGATGCATGCGTTGATGCAAAGTTAATCGACAAATATACGATTCTGCCTGATCTGTTGCGATGTGCCAACACCATGTTGTGGCAAGGCACTGACGTGGGTCGACGCAAGACGGCCACAACCGTCCATTCTCCATGTGGGACGAAACTGCCATGAAACTGTCGTCGTAACTGTGCGTCGGATCGTCAATCGAGACTGAAACCGTCACCTGATATTGTTCGAACTCATATGAGTGACAGTCATCGGATGCCGGTTCAACGCCCATAAGTCGACGGCTCGTTGGCGCACATGGGCAACCCACATTCGCATTGTGCATTCGACGCTCCCTTGACCTCATGAAGCACCCGTCGATTTTCCTCGGATGCATGGCGACCGCCTTGGCGACGTTGGTTGACGCCATCGCGCCCATTGAGGTTGTTGGCACCCGCCTCTTTGAAGCCGGAAGTGGCAAACCCTTCCAAGCCAAAGGCGTCGACTACTACCCCCGCCCCAACGCGGGTGCCAACGACGTCAACAGCCTCGACTTCTTCACAGACGACTACGAATACGTGTGGCGTCCGCACATCCAAGAGTTTGTCGCACTCGGCGTCAACGCCATCCGCCTCTACTCGGTCGATCCGGCGCAGAGTCATGACAAGTTTATGTGTGCGTTGTCCGCCGCAGGCATTTATGTCACGGTGGAACTCGTGTCGAGCTGCCCCAACTGCGAGATCACGGGCGCGGCGTACCCAACATGCTACCCGCCGCAGCTCAAGACTCGTGGCCAGCAGGTTATTGCCGCGTTTGCCAAGTACAACAACGTGCTCGGGTTCAGCGCCGGCAACGAAATCAACCACCGCGTGGCCGACTGGACCGTGAATGCCCCGTGCCAGAAGAAGTTCATCCGCGACATGCGCGCCTTCGTCAATTCGTGCGCGAGTGGCATGCGGCACATCCCCATTGGTGTCGTCCTCGCCGACACGGACAGGGCGCAGAACGCCCTCTACTACACCTGCCGCACCGACCCCCGCGATGTGTTTGAAAATGCAGAATGTAGGTATTTCGACCATCATTCCGAGATTTGAATCCATTTCAGGGTACGGCCTCAACGCGTACTTGCAATGCGACAACGCGGCGTCGTTGGCACCCTCGACGATCGGCGCCGGCTACCGCAGACTCCTCGACGATTTTACATCCTATCAACTCCCGATCCCGTCCCTCTTGACGGAATATGGCTGCCTAAATCCTGGCTTCCCCACGATCCACGGGTACGCGGCGCAGCGGACATGGCTCGACGCGGGCTGGCTGCTCTCGCGCGCGTTCGCAGACGTCTTTGCCGGGGGCTTTGCGTTTGAGTTTACGACCGAGAATGCCAACTCAAGAGGCGACGCGCCGTTCCCGTTTACGAGCTTCGGCGGCCAGAACTACGGCCTCGGGTACTTGGATCCCGTCACGTGCGATGGCACACCCGCGGCGCCTTGCACATTCAAGCGCATGCCCAATTTCGACTTGCTTGCGGCGCAGTACAACGCCAGTACGATGACGACGACGTCCCTACCCTCAATGGCCGCGTACACACCGACCACGACATCCTTCCCCACATGCCCGCCGACGGCCGCGACACTCATGAGCGTCGTCTGGCCGTCGGATGCCACGGCGGACATGGCGTGCCCCGACTTCTCGCAAGCGGCGCTCTGTCCCGGCGACGTCCTCTTCACAAGCCTCACGCTCGCGCCGAGCAACAAGACCGTTGCGCCGCTCCCGTCCACCTCGAGGGTACCGTGCCCACCACCACGACGGCGGTGCCCAACCCATCCAAGCCCAATGGAGCGTCTGGCGCCGTGCTGTCGGTGGTCTGCGCAGTCGTGGCGATGCTTGTCGTCCATTGAAAAGACACGAGAGAAAGAAGTGGTGCATGATGATGAATTGTGATTTTTCCAAATACGGGACACATGGTCGTGTCTAAAAGTCGTCCGAATTGTCCAAGTTGAGCACGACCTTGCCCATGCCGGGCTTGAACGCGGGTTGACCAAGAAACGGACAGCCGCCGCATCGAAACGCATCGCCCTTGAAGCACTAGGCACGGCATGAGCACACTTCGAGGTGGATCGACGTACGTTGCCGCAGTTGGACACCATTTGCTTGAGCTCGTCTTCCGACACGAGCGGTTGATCGTCTTCGTCCTTGCGTCTGGAGACACGTGAGAGAGAGGGTGGAGGATGGACATACCCGCATGTGCAGTCCTTGCATCGGCGCTTCTTCCCGTCCTTGCCGGGGCCGCAATCGTCCCGCGCGGCCTTCAAGACATCGTCCGTGCTGTCCAACAAATCATCTTCGTCCATGATGTCGTCTTCGTCTTCGTCGGCAATGACAGTCCATCTACACGACGTGTTGCATGAGTCCATGGTGTGCGGGGGGCAAAAATGGGACAGACTTGGGCTTGGTCACGGGTTTGAACGTCACGGCAGCGGCGGCGCCTTCCGTGAAGCCCGACTTTTGCGCGCTCACGTGGATCGCGTCGACTTGGACCTCCACGTTCGAGTTCAAGAATCCCTGGAGGAGGAGCTGCATGAGAACGGCGTTTTTGTTCTCGTCCGAGCCCTCGACATGGATGAATCCTTCGAGGGCGCCGCCAGGTTGAAGTACGCGGTGGAGCGTGGTGAAGTGCGAAAGGCCGCCGAAGAAGACGAGCTTCGCCTCGGTCGCGTCATCCTTCTTCTCAGCGTCCGAGATATCGACGACTGTGACGTTCTGGGGCTGCGCCGACGCATACTTGTCAGCGGCGACGCGCTGCGAAGCTTCCGCGATGACCAACATGGGAACTGAATATGACAAGGTCCACCGAAATCCGAGGACGAAGCATGCCACAGACAATCAATATAGTATACAAAGACCAAGTCAAACAATCATATTATTTTGCGAGTAAAGGGTTTGGCTGAAGTTCCTTCCCGAGAATTCGAGAACATGAAGACGGATGCGGATGCCGCCGCTTCCGTCGCGCAAGGGAGAATGGCCACATTGAATGCCACCGCTTCTGTCGCGCAATGGAGGGAGACAAATGAGGCGCTACCGTAGGACCTTCATTTGGATGTGATGCCCTTGGAGTCGCGCGGCGACGGCGGGGTCAGTAGCCTTCTTGCACCCGACGAGATTGAGGACTTTGAGCGACGTGCAGACGTACTGGCCCGCGAAATGATGCGTCCCGTCGGACGTTGTGAGGCGCGGCATGAACTTGTTTGGCTTGGTCTCGACCCACAGCTTGACGGCCTTTGGACGACTGCCGAAATGAAGCACGAGTTCGTGCTTCCCGTCTCCCATCACCCTGTACGTGACCTTCTTTCCATCAAACTTGCGCAGTTGGGTCTTCATGTGGTGGAGATCGTACTACCAGAGCCAAGAGTCCAAACACACAACGAGACGCGACGTACTTCCATGGGCACGTAGGGCGCTGGCGTCTGATGGAGCTGGAGGACGACGCGGCTGCACGGGGCGAGCGATGCAACGCCAACGTCGGTCACGCGCGGACACCCGCCCATGTGCAAGTTGTCGAGGTAGAGAAGCTCGGCGCCGATGGCAGCAAGCGCGGCGTCCGAGATCAACGGACACGCGCCAAAGTTGAGAAAGGTGAGATACCGACAGGAGGTGGCGAGCGCGTTCAACCCTTGTTGATGTTGTCAAGGATCCAAGAACAATGTTGGTGGTACCTACCGACGTCGGTGAGCTGATGACAGCCCCAGAGAACGCATTGGGTGAGCCGAGGGGAGACCAAGGCCAACGCCTCAAGCTTCTCGTCCGTGATGAAATCATGGCAATAGGATACATCGAGGGAGAGAAGCATGGCGCTGTGCAAGCCTACGAGAGACATCATAATGGCCAAGTGAATCGAAGGAGACATATACCAAAGACGCGCTCAAAGGTTGGGAGGACCGCGTCGAGCGGCGGGCGGAGGACGATCCAGCGAAAGAAGAGTGCGTTCTTCGCCGTCAATTTAAAGTATTTCGTGCATGTGAGCATGAGTGTCGTGGCGAAGTGTGCGGGTGTAGCATCGTGCCCCAACGCATACTGCGAGAGACATCTCATGTTGAGATAGTGATGGCTGACGTCGTACCTCAAAGCCGATGAAGCCGAGGACCCGCATGAAGATGGGCTCCGTCGACATGTTGCCATTGTAGATGACTTCCTTCCGACACAAGAGGTCTAGGAGCGTCACGGCTGACAACGGAGGTGGCATGGTCGAGCGGAATTCATTTCTTTGGACGAGTGATCCGAGTGCAGTCTATTTTTAGATTCGAGTCGACCTTGATAAAAGAACAATCATGTTCTTGTACGAAATGTTTCCGTTGATTGGTCGACACATGAACCTGTCGCGATGTTATAAAACGATGGATGGCTTTTCGCTCAACATCAACGTGAGCGCGTCTGCGCCGCGGCCGACGAAGAAGAAAGTCACCAAGTTCCGCCAGAACAAGAAGAAGGCACAGCTGCAGCGCAAGAACAACAATGGTGGCGGCGGGAGCAACGGCGGCGGCGATCGGGCGGCCAAAACCTTGGCACCCAAGACCGTCACCCCGGTCAAGACGATCACCAAGACACCCACGGACGAGACCATCCACACCACCGCCGCTGCTGCCGACCGCGACGACGATGCCTACTCGTCCGAAGATGAGATGGACGACACCCCAGCACCGTCGTCGTCGTCGTCCAAGCCCAAGGTTGTGTCTCCGGTCAAGGCGGCCGCGCCAGTGAAACCGATCGCGACCAAGGTCGAACCGATCACCAAGGACAAGGGCACGCGCCGCAATCCCAACAAAGACGGGTATTCCGCTGACTCGTACTTGCGACCGACACTCGATATGAGCAAGGTCGTGATGCACGACGCGCCGCTCGCGTCCAAGGAATCCAAAGACATCTTCTCGGCCACAACGTTCGATGCGATGAAGCTCCACGCACATCTTGTTGGGATCTTGACCAAGTCCAAAGACGCTGGCGGGTTTGGGTTTGACCAGCCCACGCGCGTCCAAGTCGCGAGTGTGCCGGCGATCTGCGCCGGCGGCGACGTCCTCCTCAAGAGCGAGACTGGATCTGGGAAGACGCTCTCGTACTGCTTGCCGATGGTGCATCGCCTCATGTCGCGCGACGTGCGTGTGAACCGAAGCGAAGGATGTTTGGCCATGGTGCTTGCGCCGACGCGGGAGTTGTGCATGCAGATCCAGGAGACATTGGAACGGTTGGCTCGCATGGCCTGCACAACAACTCATGACTCATGTGGTGTGGTAGATTGCTCAAAGTCGCCGTGTACATTGTCGCAGGCAGTGTCGTGGGCGGCGAAAAGAAAAAGACTGAAAAGGCGCGTCTCCGCAAAGGTAGACCGACTCGATCGCCATCATCTGCCGACGCAAGCGATAGGGGTGTCCATTCTGGTGGCGACGCCCGGCCGTCTCATTGACCACTTGACCAACACGCACTCGTTCACGTACAACCGCCTGCAGTTTCTCATTCTCGACGAAGCCGATCGGCTCCTCGACCTTGGGTTCGAGCGGTCGATCACACAGATCCTCGACTGCCTCGCGGCCAAGCAAGACGACGACGTAGTGCGGCAGAGCATCCTCGTCTCGGCAACCATCAACGCCGGCGTCGAGCGGCTCGCGGCGCTCAGTCTCCAATCGCCTCGATTCATCGACGCCGACAGTGCCAAGTACGTCGTCGTCGTGTGCCTCATATGACGAACGAACGACGACAGGGGCGCCGCCGACACGTACGCAACCCCCGACCAGCTCATCCAACACTTTATGATCGTCCCGGCCAAGCAACGGCTCTGCGCCCTCGCGGGGTTCCTTCGCGCCGAATGCCGCCGCAACAAGCGTGCCAAGATCGTCGTCTTCCTCTCGACCTGCGACGCTGTCGACTTTGTCTCGACACTCTTCCAAAAGTGCACATGGCCTCAGAGCGCCGCGATGTTTGGGCCCGCAGTCTTTCGGCTCCATGGCAACGTCAACCAACAGGACCGAACGGCAACGTTCCAAGCATTTTGCAAAGCCAGCGCTGGCATCCTCTTTTGTACGGACGTGGCGGCTCGTGGCCTCAACTTGCCCACGGTACGGCGCGCCGTTCTCTCATTGTTGCATCTCGATCGGCGTGGCTCATGGTGGGGGATGTGTGTAGGTGCAATGGATCGTGCAGTATGACCCGCCGACGGAAACCAAGGATTATGTCCACCGCGTTGGCCGCACGGCACGCAGTGGCGCGGTAGGACACGTGCGTGATGGACCACGCTCATGCGCGGGTGTAGGTGGGAAACTCGCTGCTCTTTTTGCTCCCGTCGGAATCGGCCTACTGCGACCACTTGAAATCGCTTGGGTTGAACGTCACGGCCCTGAGCTTGGACTCGACGCTCGCGCGCAGTGCGTTCAAGGGCGAATTCAAAGCCTCGAGCAAGAAAGCTGTGCATGAAGTACGTACACACAATACAGATAGTATTGACTTGTGCTTAGGTTGTCGTGCACGAGCTCCAGTATTTGTTTGAACAGACCGTCTTGGCCAACGCCGAGCTCTTTGAAATGGCCTGCCAGGCCTTTCAGTCGTTTGTCCGCAGTTACGCAACGCATTCGAGGTACTCCACCATGGATGCTTGGCCTCTTATGCAAGTGTAGTGAAACGCGGCAGTACTTTCACGTGCGGAGCCTCCATTTTGGCCACGTTGCCAAGAGCTTTGCGCTGCGGGAACCCCCCGCGTCCAACAAGGTGACCAAAGCCAGCCAACAAGCCAAGGGTGGGTCGCTCAAGAAACGCAAGGCGCTGCAGGACGTCGACGACGCCATCGAGCAAAAGAAACAGAAAAAGGTCGTCCAAGCCAAGCGCAAGTACAACCACCACGTATCCGAGTTTGCAGAGTAAATGATGAGCTACATCGAGAGACACGAGATGTGCGCTGCATGCTTTGGCTGTGTGACAAAACATCCACAACGTCCCGACTGGACAAGGTGGAATTCCCTTGAACCTTGAACCCAAGTTCATAGCACACACGCATCCGGATAAAGTAGCGCAACCGTGCAGCTTGAACATCCGGATATATCATCATGGCCTGATTCATTCAGCGGGCGAGTGGTCGTGAGTGATCCACTGTACTTGATTAAAGGAACATGCTGATTCAAGGTTTGAGATCCTCTCACCTGAGCGGCGGCAGCGGGAAGGGCGGCGTCAAATCTTGTCAGCGTCTAGGATTCTTGGACTCTTGGGTGTTTATATCCATCATGTGCATAATGCATTTGGGTCTTGCATCCCCTTCGCCATCAATCATGTCTGGTGGTGCTGCAAGGTGCTTGAAATTTACGTCTTCATATGGTGGGACCTGGCAAACGTCCCGGCGTCGCCGTCCCAAGCCTTATCAGCCTTGTGTGCATGCTTGTCTGCCGTGTGATTGTCCAACGCCCCTCACCCGGTCGGTGTCGTGCCTCCATTCTTGCAAGCTGGCAATGGGGGGACGCATTCTGGTCCACCAAGTCTCTTTCCCTGATGAGTGGGGATAGCCTTAAATCGATGGATTCAACATCGTCCGGTTGAAACAGTTCCCACGAAGCGTGTGACAGAACACTATTTCACTCAGTTTAGTGCCTGAAATTCGAACTGTGACCGACAATCCGGATTGCCTGCTTTGGCGATGCTTTTATTTTATTGCATACAGCTCTTTGTCACTTCGTCATGCATCTATTTTATTTTCAAGTGTGTAACGCCCCCACCCTTGAAGTTTTGCACCTTTCTCACCTGGCATCCCTATGGCGCCGCGGGTGTGACGCGGTCATTCTTTGACTTGCCACGCTCACGCCACATCCACCGCATGATCACAGGCGGCATCGTCCTCGTCGCCTTCGCGGCACTCGCGACCGCCCAACACCCTTCTGAAAGCAACCCGACCCTGCTGTGCAATGCGACCGAACAGGCCTTGGTCGACACAGTCCTCAAGACCGGCCTGGACAGCGCCGCGCCCGAATGCAAGGCTATGTGGGCCGACGCTCTCGTCGGCATCACCAACCCCGTGTACGCGTTCGATGCTATCACGAGCAACGACACGCTCTTCGTCCAACTGTGCTCGAGCGCCGTCTGCCAAGACTTTCTCGCGCCGTGGACCCGCCTCCCCAACTGCGACGCCGTCATCAACGCGACCGCCGAGTACGAAGAAATCGAGAATCTCTACCTCCTCGGCGCGCATCTCCCCGACTTGTGCAGCATCGTATTGGACGTCGCATCGACGGCCACCCAGGCGGACCCGGCCGTCGAAGTAACACCGACCCCGACACCCGTCGACCCATCCGCGCCTAAGCCGTCCTTCTTGCGCACCGCCCCCCCCACGACAACTGCCAATACTGCCACTCCATCTTCAACCTCTGAACCAGTGTCCACGACGAAGCGAGTGACGCCGTTGCATCCGACGATCACGCCGCCAGCCGTGTCTACCCTCGCAGCCAGCGCCGCCGCCTCCGACAAGTGGTCGCACCTGTTTCTTGTCGCAAGCATCGGGATCATCGTCGCGTTGTAAAGACTATTTATCAACTGTTAACGTTATGAGAACGTGGTTGGCTTGAACGTGGCAGGATTGCGTCACGTCCGTCGCACGTTGCGAATCGAGAGCGACGGAAGCATGTGTCATTTTGCACCGTTGCCACAGGTGTAGATTTTTTGCCTCGCAAAGAAGGGCACTCGTCACTCTCCTTCAGAGGTCGCGGTGTCACTTGCTCTCATTGCATTTCCACGCACGCAAGCGTCTTGAGGATATGCTTTGCGCTTGAGGGATGGGACAGTGGTGCCTGTGGGTGCGAAGCGTGGTCCAGTGGATCCGCTCCAATTTTTGCCAACGCAGAGGCGATGGCCTAATGAGGGACGACGACAAAATCAATTCATTCAAAAACGACGGCATCGGTCGACTTTGAAAGTTCGACTGGCCGCCACATGGCTCGACTGGCCGTCACATTGGGTCACAATGGTTCTACAGTGAATCTGCATCATGGAGATGTATGGCGTTCGTCTGTCGCGCCATCGACTCGGCCAACATCATACATACTCCCAAGCGTGGACTAGAGACTCAACACCTTCTCCTGGATTGTGCCACGACATGCTGCCGACTCATGGTCAAGGTCACGACGACATCGAGCTTGTCAGAGCTGCCGAGACTCTTTTAACTCCGACAGAAGCGGGGACTCGAAGCACACTTGTTTTCGCGATGGTGAAAATGCACGGCTGTGTGCTGGCACCAAGTCGTCGTGTGCTGTCAACGTGAGTCTTCTCGCCGGCTAAGTTGTGGTCCATCCCGTGGTGTGAGTAGTCCTGTTGGAGTGTTCCGCACCTCGCCCCCGTTTCGTTTCAGCTACATGGCCAGTTACGCGCATGCAAAATGGGTGTCATCGCGGCAAAGGATCAGACGGTACTGCTGCCGGCGCGCATTCCTCCATCGCACAGTTGGGTGGTCAAATATATACTAGTATTGTGTTTCAGATATTATTAGGATTTCGATGTCTTAGGAATACTTATCCAAAATATAGTTCTTCCTGGTCACGATACAAACGTTGATATAGTCAAACCAAACATTTTCCTCAAATTGCATGCTTTAAATGTTGGCTTTCACGCGGCACTTGCATATGAAAGCGTTCATTGTGCGAATTGTGCGTGTTTTATTGTTTTCTTGAACATATATATACTCTGGTCACAAAATGTGATATTTAATATTGTGACCGCGGTCATGACCGGAAATTCCCCATATAGTAACTGTATATAATACTACGTAGTATATCTACAAATTAAAATTACTCCGGAGGAACAAGCGATATCGCGATCATGGAGATTCATAAAATAGTGTGATGTTGCAACCGACGACATCAAACACTATTTCTTGTAACAATCTGCCACATGACTGTACAGTATTGCGATCTGTCGACTGGACCATTCGATCTTGTTTTCCAATCTTGATTGCTTCCCATGGCCACAGCAGGCACCGCCGTCGCACGATTCACAAACACATTCACAAAGTACGACATCCTCGTTTCGCACGTCATGTTCATTGTACGTCGCGCCTTGCCTTCCTCATGTGCGAGTCACTTCCGCAACAGGATGATCCAACATGGCTCATCGCCGCCTCCATCCTTGTCCTTCCGATTCTCTATTCGTGCGGCGGCTCCTCTGCGCTGTTCCGTTTGCACTACATGCTCACGGCACGGTGTCCGTCTCTCACCTACCAACGTGGCGGCATGGCTGAACGACTCTTGCGAGCGTGCCCTCGACTCGGTGCATTCTCACTTGCTCTTTTTACTCTAATATGTTCCTGCAGAAAAGCCGTATCATCCGACATGGTTCGTCTTCAATAGCGGGTCCGTCGAGTCCCTCGTCCTTTTCCTACCGTCGCGCCATTAGGCACATCCAAACGATCGTCACGTCTCAGAACGACGCCGCGATTGCCCCTCGCATAACATACGAGCGGGAGTTGCTTGACCTCTGTGACGGCGGTCTCGTCTCGCTCGACTGGGCCACACCCAAGACACCCCTTCGTGCGTCTCCCACCATCGTACGACATTATGGATCTCCTGGAAATGTCATCCTCAACCTCTAGTTGATGCTACATGGCATTTCAGGCAGTAGCCAAGCCGTACATTCACGAGAGACAGAGGAGTCATGGCTGACACTGAGCGTAGGGATACCTCCGGGTGCATGCCGACCGTTTGCTGGATGCTGGCTTCCGCGTGGTCGTCCTGAACGCGCGTGGCTGTGGCAAGACGCCTGTTCGCACGCCCAAGGTACTAGAAGGAGACCCATGTGTGACCTAACGCCCATTGGTCAAGCTCTTCTCGGCGGCACACACCGACGACCTCCGCGATGCCATTCGCCACATTCGCGCCCGCCTTGGCGCGTCCGTCCCGCTCATTGGCATCGGGTTCTCTATGGGTGCCAACATTTTGCTCAAGTGCGTCGGTGAAGATGCAACCGAGACGACGCTGACCGCGGCGATCTCGGTGAGCAATCCCTACTGCTTCACGTCCACGTACCAGCACATGACATACTCGTGGCTCCATCGCATCGTCTACAATGCTGAATTGGGAAAAGGTCTTGTCCGGTTCTTCTTTGAGGCTGTAAGATCTCATCGGCCTGTGTCTCCTTTGAATGTCGGCACCCTGTGTAGTCCAATGCACCCAAGCAGTTTGAAAACCACCCAACAGTCGACATTCAACACGTCCGCGAGTCCAAATACATTAGCGACTACGACAACCGGCTCACGCGTCATGTTTATGGGTACACGTGTCGGTTTGTCCAGAGACCCTAACCTGATGCGTGCGATCGTAGATACAACAACGTGAGTGAATATTACCGCGACGCTTCTTGCACCCCCTGTACGACCAGCAAAGTAGTATTTTCTCACTTCACGAGCCTAGATATCCCACGCATTGCAATTCCCGTCCTCTGCGTCACCGCCCTTGACGACCCCGTCTGCCCGTACGTTGCCATTCCCTACCACGACTGCGAAGCAAACCCAAACGTGCTCTTGGCGGTGACCCACACCGGCGGACACATTGGTTTCTACACTGGGTCCAAGATGGACATGTGGTCTGCAGACGTGGCGGTCGACTACTGCAAGGGTGTTCTGCAGCTAGTGGACGAAGGGGTCTTGCCGGTGCACTCGAAGGTAACGGAAGCTGCAACCGCCGCCGCTGCCAACTGACTGCGTGATTCAATAGTCCTACTCCGAAATATGATACTTTGACTGCTGAACGAAACCCTCTATCCTTTTATATTTGTCGGTCGTGCGAAATTGGACATTCCAATTTCGACGTTCCAAACGACGACGACAAGCGTCACATCCTGGTCTTTGGTTTTCAATGTTGAAGTAACGATCGCACGAGAATATCTGGTTGCATCCGGATAAGACAACATCGAGCCCATTACGCTTTATCTTGGTTGGCTGGTCAATCCGATGTAATAGAGCCAGTGGCATAGACACGCGCCGATCCGATGTGTCGGTCGTGTATGCGTGTGCATGCCCATTATTTATCTTGTTCTTTGTATACCTCGGTGTGCTGAAGAGAGCCACTGTTCCCATGGACTAAAAAATCGAATCTTCTGGATCAGTTTAGCAGATCTGTTCCGCCGCGGCGCTGCGGGAAGGTATGCCGCGTCGTGTGCCGTTGAAGAAGGCGGCGGCACAATGCAGCAATCGAGCTGTGTCCATGACCTTGGCGTGCGACGATGCTGGATACACGTGGCGACGCCTCTTGGGCCTCGATGACGTCATCCGTGCTGCAACCCCACGCGTCGGATACGTAAGCGCTTATTGCAAGGACCCGCATCTTCATACGTGACGATTTGGACATTTTTCTCCCCCCGATTGTTGACGAATTGAACTTAAATTATTAAACACTTCATTTCCCCGCGGCCGTCGCGGGCCCTCTTTCGCTATGTTATGGTTCCTCAGTGGTGGCTCTTAGCGTTGAGGTGCAATAATGCCTGGTTCGCGCGGTCCAACACCGCCACGGTATAATAGGTAGCGCGCTGGGTATGGAATTCGCGGGCGATCGGAGTGGGAGGAAAGCTTTCTGGAGAGACGTTGCCGACGACGGTGTCCATGTCCTTGTACGCATACTCGACTTCGACACGGAATAGATTGAGCGGAACTTGTGTGTGCATCATGTACTGCATGCGCCGATGAACTTCTTGAGGGAGTTTCGCTTCGCGTTGCATGTATCGCACAGCCCACCCAATCTCAGATGATTCCGCGTCGGCTTCGTCGACGTGGCCGTCCAGGGACATGTGGACTGGGGCAAGTGGGGACCCCACAGGCGTTCGGCTACCAAACGGCCATAGCCACTGCCACCGAGACGAGGAATTCGCGTGGTCAGGGAGTCCTGGAGGAGGTTCTGAGCATTGAAGGAGTTTCTGTACGTCGGCGTTCGCTTCGAGTGCATGGGCCAGAGGTGAGAGCACTGGGAGTCGTCGACACACGTGAAGTACACAATGCGCAACGTTCCTTGCCTGCATGGGGTCGATCGAGCTCAGCACGTATTGGAGGCATCGCAAGAGTGTCTTCTCCATCGCTTCCAAGACCGATTCCTCGAGGTGGGTCGGTGAGTCGTCGCCGGTACCGCCCATCAAAAGTGGGGTTGTTGTCGACGAAATGGATTCTGTGTTGAGTTCCTTGCGTTCGAGCATGAGATGTTGGGCATCCAGGAGCGGTGGCGGCGGAGACGTCGGAGACGTCACGGGGCGACTCCTCTTCACAGCTTGGCACTGCATATGATGTGGGAGATGAATTTTTCCAAATGACGGCTCGCAAGATAGAATAACCTTGTTGTTTGTATGCAGAGTGATTGTTAAAAAATGGCACCCAAATATGGAACGTATCCATTGTCAGAGGTTTTATAAATATAGAATTTGGGCTGTTTTGTTGCTGGAGGTCTCTGGCTCCTTCAGTGCGACAAAACCGACGTGTCCGCGGCACCTCTTCGCCGGCCACAACAAACGAACATGGCGCCTGTCTCCTCCCATTTCTCCACCTTGCGACTCTGCTACGATGCCCTGCATCGCCAGTGTCTTCTCTAGGAAAGACTGCGAAGATTCCCATCGTTCTCAGGGTGCCCTTATCCCTGCCACGGGACGTGATGGACACGCAATGGCGCGTGCAGACAGCCGCCGGTTCAAGCATGTCCAAGCGTCACTCCCGACACTGAGTGTCCATAATGGGCTCACAACGATGTCAATTCTCGAATGTCATACAATATGGAGTCTCGCGCATAACCAGCGGCATGCAAGCACACCACGACGACATCCCTGGGTATTCACATCTCTACCCCAACGCATTGCCGTCGCCACGTCATTTCCAGGATGTCCTTGCCAAAGACCCACCCAAGAAGAGATATTTCCGCGCAAGAAATGACCCCACACACGCATCTCCCCCGTGGATCATTGAACGTGGAAGATGATTCACGTGTTCAATGTAATCGTTGTTCCGTGTTGTTAATCGACTCATCTAAATAGATAAACACCTGCAACAGATGCGTTGCAGTCATAATGTAGCCCGCGGGCCATCGTTGAGGGTACATAATTAGGGCGCCGGGTTGTAGAGCAAACTGTGGAGGTGGAGGGCCTTGAGGTCATGCGATCGAAGGGACGAGAAGATGTCGGGTTTAAACGCAGTCACATGAAGTCCCAGCGAGGAGAGGTGTTGGAGGATCGCGAGGACCTTGGCTTCGTCCCAAAAGCACGCCACAACGATGCAGAGGACATGCTGGTTGATGGATGTCTTGGTGGACACCTTGGCGCCGCCGCCCAACTTGCCGTCGACGGTCGCATGGACGACGGCCGCCCAGACGTTGTCGACCACGGACGCGTCCACCGAGAGGAGGAGTTTCCCCGAGCCGTAGTTGTAGTGCTTCGCGAGTGCAAACATGTTCGCAGACACCTTGCGCGCCTCGGTCGCCACGTCAGACGCGAGTAAAGTCGGCAGCCGATCGGACCATCCATCGACGACGGCGCGGACTTCCATCATACATTGCAGCTTGGTCGCGTCGTTCAGCGGCTCGGGCGAGGTCGGGGTGCTTTGCGAAGGACCGGGGATCCAGATCCACCGCCAAGACGACTGCAACGATGGCGATGTGTACTCGGAGGAAGGACGCACTCGTTGAAGAAAGTTGCCAACGGATTCACCTGGGAATGCCTGTAGCATCGCGTCGGGCTTTGCTCGTTGGGGGTCCCGCCGGTGGCGCAGTTCATACGGGAGCGCTTCTGCGAGCTGAAGTTCATCCAACTTGGCGGCCATGCTGCAACGAGAATGAGGAATGGTCGACGCACCACCAAGGCCATATAACAAGGTTGTTCGAAATGGAGCAAACGAAGCTCTCGGGTTTTTCGAAATCGACGAAAGATCGACACACGATATTAATTTGGATCCTGCATTTGGATGGAGTATGCAAAATAAAGTGCACAGATTAAAACGATCTTCGCACGGCCGTTTCATGAGCAACAAGCAAAAAACACACGGAAGGACCGATCTCTTCCATCAAGGCCCAAAGTCCGCGGCACTCCCCGCCGCCGACGATTCGCCCTCACTCAAGTGTTGGTGGAAGGGTTATACTCTCACAGGATCGATCGCCCAATCGAGAGGCTGACGCTGGACAAAACTCAATCACCTTCATTGAGCAAGCTCGCAGAGCATCGATCAAAGAGCGGATGCTCAGGATGATGCAACTGAGAAGCGTCTTACTCAAGCACTCACTGCCAAGCTGCACTGCCATGTTCATAGCCGATGCACATGCCGTGAATTCTCAGAGGACGAGACTGGTTTGCAGGTTCGAGGGTGGGGTTTTGAAAGGTTACATCCGGATATTTTCCGTCTGTGTGGAGTATGCATGAAAAAGTTGTGGTGTTTCCTCCTTGGGACTCCGTGTCCAGGTTCTTACGATGTCATGATATCATCTGGGTAGAAACGAAAAAGAATTGCCGACTCGGCCCAGAATATTCAAAACAGCTTCTTGCACAGCCGGCATATCGAGTTAAAGGCGAGATTCACGTGTGCATGTTCCTAGCCTTCTCCACTGCCCTCATGCAGAATCCCGTCCCAAGACTCCACGTCAAGATCGATGGCTCCACCACATGTAACTCACGTCCGAACGGCACCAAGTCGGCGGCGGCACTTGCAATTTACGCACTTTACCTGGATGTATGACACGTACTTAGAGGGTTACATTGGTTTTTAAAGAACACACTTCTGAAGTACGTTTTGAAGACCAACACCAGAATCTCGATGTTGTTGTGAACAGACCCTTTAAAGTGCGAATTTTGGGAGGGGCGTGTCGTCGTCATGGACAGCAGCATCTGCTCACCTACCACCGAGCACTCGACCCCCATTTAAACGATCGCACCCCCTTCGCATGGACTTCACATTCTCGGCGGCGTATGCGCCCAAGGCGACCGCATGCGCACTTGCCGAAGCGCGTGAATGGACCAAGCTCCAAATCAAGCTCGAAGCGGAAGTCTCGGGTGCATGGGAACGTGACGACCTCGGCAATATGCCGCTGCATTGGGCCTGCCGCGACCCGGACGTACCGCTGCAAGTGATCCAGCAACTCCTTGAGGTATACGACGAAGCGACGCAGATCGAGAACCACGCGGGACTCGTGCCCCTCCAACTCGCGATGGGGAACCTCTTGCCACAGACGCACATCTCGCTGCTCGTGAACGGCGTCTCGCGCGCCGACGTCGGCGTCGAGCCGGCCCCACGCCAAAGCATGTCGACCGAGGAGATGCAGCGCATGTTGTTGGGCCGCGGCGCGAGCTTCATCGCCGCCGATGGCCCTGGCGACGACTTTGAGCACCACCTCCCGGCGCTCGTCGCGCAGCTCAATGCGTTGCGCCACGCCATGAAGGCCCAAGTTAAGATCTACGCGCATCTGCGCAAGCACAACTGGGCAGCGTCGTTGGAGTCGTCGCCGCCAATCCCCGCGGCCGCATCCGCGTCGAGCGGTGTCCTCGACAGCCGCGCTCGGTACATTGTCCAGTGGAAGCAAGGGGACTTGGGCATCCGTCTCCTCAACTCGTCTATTGGATGCCGCATCGAGAAGCTCTCCCAAGGCCACGGCATCACGTCGGGCATCATGAACTGCCGCCTTGGCGACGTCCTCGTGGCCGTGAACGGACACAGCGTCGAGAAGCAGAGCGTGCGGAGCGTCATGACGACGATGCAGGCGCTCAAGAAACCCATCTCGCTCGAGTTTCAGCCGGGCGAGTCGGCGGCGGCGGGTGCGGCCGACGGCGACCAGCGCTCCGACGACGAAGAAGCGAGTGCGTGGTGCACGTCGCAACACGAGATGCACGAACAGGTGTTGCTGCTCGTGCAAGACACTATCGCGCGCGCGACATCGACCGACGAGTAACACAAACGTCTAAGTTAGCAACCCCTCACGAGTCAACCAACGTCGTGGCGGCGGCCAAGGGCTTTTGTTCCTTGCGCTGGTTCCAGTTCAAGTTGGACTTGACCGACTCGAACCAATCTTCGTTCTCGTTCAGATTGCACACCGACGGGAGGGGAAACGTCGAGACGCGGACGTGGAGCGCGTCGCCGCTGCTCATTTGGACGCGCAGCTTGCCGTCAAAGGACACCATGACCTAGACGGTGGAGGAGGTTGGTGGGTGCAATGGAGATGGACGTACTGTGGACGTGCGCGCCGTGATGGGGACGACGATCTTCAAGGTCGCGCTGTCGTGGAAAAGAAGCGGTCGAAACGAGAGCGAGTGGGGGCAAATCGGCGTAAAGAGCATGCACGGCACACTAGACACACGTGCGTGATCGTCATCGCGGCGCATGCGCGATGCCTACCTTGGATGCGTCATGCTCCCACCCGCCGAGAGCGAATATGCGGTCGAGCCCGTGGGCGAGGCAATGATGATGCCATCGGCGCTGATTTTCGTGAGTTCAACGTCGTCGCAGTAGCAGTCCAAGTCGACGAGCGCCGCTGATTGCCCGCGGTCGACGACGACTTCGTTGAGCGCGTGCACAGGCATCTGGATAGGTTCGACATGCGGCGTTGAATTCGCGCGGATGATCGTGCAGAGGAGGCGCTGGCGCAGCGACAGATGAAACGCGCCACGGATGAGGTGTGTCAAGTACTCTACGCGACACATGAGAGATCGAGAAATACTAAGACGGACCGTCGTAGCGCGACACTTCGAAGGGCGTGAGAAACCCGAGCGACCCCATCGCAAACGAAAAGACGGGCGGCACGTTCGTGTTGAAGAGCGACGAGACCCAAAGGACCGTGCCGTCGCCGCCAAACGAGACGACAAAATCGATCTTGTACTGCTTGGCATGCCAGTCCTGGGTGTTGGTCCACGTGAGGCTCCCTGGCAAGTCGACGTCGCCATGGACGGCCGGCTCCAAGTAAACGCACATATTCTTTTCCTGCATGAGCCACGTTGCGACCTCGAGCATGCTGCGCGTCACGGTCGGTTCATTCGGCTTCTTCACGAGCAGCACGGTCGTCGGCGGCGTCTCCCACATGAGCTGGACGTTGTTCTTCGCGCGGCATTGCGTCCGAATCGTGCGGTTGTGCGCCGTGATGACTTCGCACTCTTCGTTGTTGCACTGCAAGAGACGGAAGGACGACCGATTCGCCAAGACGGCCGGCGGCACGGTCGGGTCGACAATGTCTTCGACGGTGTGGTGCCCAGACAACGACGACGACTTGGGACTCGAGATCGTGTCGGCGATTTCCCGCAGCTCGGAATTCGTCCGCGTTCGACGCACCATCGTTGCGAAGCTCGCTTCGTACATGACGCATCGGCGCATCCAGTAGTCCTTTTCTTCGACGACGTCGGTCATCTGTCGCTCGAGCTCAGCAATGCGCGTCTTCAACGAATTGGTCGTGATGCATGTCAAGGATGACGTGTCCTGCTTCTCTTCGCGCTCCAGTGCGACCAGCAGCTTCTGCAGGCTCGCGGCGGCGTCCCGAATTTCGTTCATCCTGCCTGAATCTTCCAGTGGGCGGCAGCAGCGGCAGCAGGTTGCAGCCTTGAATGGGATCATTTCATTGGCTGATATTCCACCAATCATATGGTTGATCACTTACAATTACATCCACAACGCCACACACAACGCCACAGGACACGCACGAAAGGATCTTCGCGGAAGGCAGCACTCTTCCTCTGCGTCAAGCAAGGCGCACGTGTCATGCAACACGCCATCGAAGAACGACATAAGGCACTCAACATAGACACATGTTACTTTCGCCAGAGACGCCACCGCGCGAGCGCACCGCGCCACTGCTTCTGGATCAGCACGATCGCGTAGGCATGCTCGACACGGACGCTCTCAAGCAGCGAGACGAGGGAGTCGATCGTCCATCGTTCCATCTGCTTGGCGTACGTGGCCACGAGCAGGGTGCAGTCCATGGTCGCGGCGTCGCACGCGACGGCGATATCGGACGGCGCGCCACGGAGCGCTACGAAAAAGTGCAACACACATGTGTGCTTCATGGCGTCCCAGAGCTTGACGACGCGGTCCGTCCCGAGCGTGAAGAAGAAGACATGGCGCGGGATCCATCGGATGAACTGGACAGCGCCGAAATGCGCCGGCGCGGTCCAGTTGCTCGCCTTCGTCTCGGCGTTCACTAGCCGGAGGTGGCCATGCTGGACGCCCTTCTCGCCCACGGCAACTTGACTGCCCATGCTTGCAAAGGCCATGCAGCTCACGCGGCGCGGCAGCGGCAGTTCGACGTGCCGTAGCGCATGCTGGGACGTCACGAGCACGACATCCAACATTTGGAGACCATGAAAGGCGACGGCAAACTGCGGCAGGCTCGGACTCGCCGTGACCAAATCGATGCGTTTGTGCTTGGGCGTGACCATCGAGAGGGCTGGCAGTGCGTCGACGACGCCATCTTGACCAATCGCATAGAGCAGAATCGTGTGGTCAAGGTCCGATACAAGCAACCACGTGTCGTCGCCGAGGAGTGCCACGCATTTGACGTGCGCGAGGGATGTCGTGACCCGCCGCGTGTGGCCGCCCGTGACGTACGCGGTTGGCTTGGTGCTGGCGGCCGCCGCGCGCGGCAATGACGCCTTGCGTTTCCCCACCGCTGCCGCGCTGGCCGCCGAGGCCGCGTCCTTTTCCATCGGCGTCATGATGTGCACGCTCTCGACGCGCACGACGCCGTTGGCCAATCCCGAAAAGAAGGTCGTCCGTCGGGTTGCCGCGACTGCTTCGACTCGTTCGGCGTCGATCGCGGCGGTCGACTCGGCGGCTGCGACCCGCAGCGGCGACGCCACCGAGAGCGGCGTCGTAAATGTGATGCCGTGCAATGTCCGGAGGCAGATGACGTGGTCTTGCAACGCGAGGCTGTGAACGACATGGGGCGTGGGCATGCGTTGCAGCATCTTGGGCTGGAGGGTCACTAGGTCCATGAGGAGACGCGATGGCGTGGCAGCATACCTGTCGAGACGAGGCAGACCGTCGACTCGATCGAACCGTCGTCGTTGGCACATCGACACGTGTACGCGCCGCACATGCTCTTGGTGAAGAATTGGATCGTGAGCAGCGCGGTGTGGACCCCGCGGAAGCCAGGACTGTCGTCGGCGAGCGGCATCCCGTTCCAGCACCACGCATACGTGTCCGAGTGGTCAGCCACGACACTCACAAAGGCACTACGGCCAGCCAAGAGGACGACCGAGGCTGGCGGGTGCCGCCGGATCGTTGGGATGTACACTGCCAAAGACGATGAGAGGAAAAAACGATGAGGAGATTGTCGTACGCTGGTTGGGATCGAGTCCACGCGCAACCTTCTTGGCGCGCACGAGTGCTTGCATCCGCCGGGCCTGCGCCATCTCTTCCAGCTTCTTCACGTCGGCGTCGCGTTGCAATTGCACTTGCCGCGCCGCTTCGACGACCCGCGCCTCGTCTTGCAGTTGCAGCGCGTCCTCTACAGCCATGTCGACCATCGACATTCGACGATGAGGCCACGGACCCGCTTGGAATTGATTCTGCGGTGAAAAGAGAATGCGAAGGTGCTCGAGACCGTCCAAGACCACCGCGTCGTCCTTGGCATGTTCTTGGATCGCGCGGATCGCCTTCATCACGCCTTCCAAGTTGTCGGTAAAGCCAAACCTAATGGAGGTATTACACTCGATCACGATCGCATGTTCGTACCGCGTGACGACACAACGAACAGCTTCCAGTGCCACGGGCGTATGACCCTAGCATGATACAGCATGCCGAGCACGTTGAGGCATCTACCAAGACGAGTTCGACGAAGCAGCCTTGGGCTACACATGCTCGAGTCAATGTCTCCCATCGACGCGACTGCGTCACCTTTGCGGACGGCATCATCTAACCGGTGCTTGAAATGTACATGTTGGAACGACGCCAAAATATCCGCGAGCATCTCTACCAGCGAGAAAGGTCCATTCTCTGTCGGGATGGGATAGGTCTGTCGTACCCACGGCGGTCTCCTGTGGCAAGCGCTCCATTTCACGCAGCTTGTCCACGGGCATGGGTCGTTCAAACACATTCCGCGTAAAGGTGCTGCACATGCGGCAGTAGACGCGCTGCGTCTTGACGTCCAGCGTGACGTTCTTGCTCCCGCAGACCAAGCAATTGAACGTTTGTTCCTTGGCCTACTCTGCATGCCTAATCCACATTGGCACGTCGTCATCTACCTTGGTCGCCAAGATCGCATCGGCCCACGCGAGGTCCTTTTGCGGCGTCGGCTCTTCCGCCTGCATGATCCTCTTTTTCGACGACAGTTACACCGCCGTGGAATTCTTTGCCGGCAGGATGCGGTAGGACTATTTATAGCCCAAGGTGCATCGTTGCCGCGGGTCGTCGCAGTCTCGAATCCTCCACCGGCATTGCTTCCATGACGACGTATCTGCAGTACTGGATCGAGTGCGTCGCTTGTCTCTTCCATTATGTCGCCGAGAAGGTATGGACTCCAATCCCCACGGACGACCGCGACGGCAGCAGCCTCCTATGCGGCGGCGCCAGCGACCTCCATGACGAAGAAGCGGCGCCGCCCGAGCCCCAGACAATCGTGATCCTCCACCACGGCAGCGTCGATCAATTCTGCGGATCCCCGCGCGTCCAGGAACATGGCAGCCTCGTCGCGTTTTGCCAAGGACACGACCCGCTCCTCGAGTACATTGACGGGTACGTCGGCTGGCTCACGTCGCCGCGCGTCGACAACAGCGCCGTCTTCCCGATTCCGTCATCGACCGACGACAACGCACACGAGTTTATGGAGTGGCTGCAAGATCCTGAAAAGGGCATCCACGAGCAGCACACGGTCGTCGCCACAGGAAGCGACACCGGGAGAAAGCTCGCGACAGACGAGGTGCGCGGCAAGGCCTTTGTGCCGCAGCCGAGCCAGCGCCGCTTGTCGGCACTCATCGCCAGCTAAGCCCTATTTATAAACATGCTTGCATCCACCTTCTACCTCGTGTCGGCTTCCATGTACCGTCGGCGTATCCTTGCGTGCCCCAACGTCGGAAATACCATCTTGGTGAATTTTGACCGTTTCGTTTCCTTTTTCTCGGAATTGACGACAATACCACTTAGCATATCATGTCATGGCGACCAAACGATACAAAATCCAAAATAATGACGTGGAATGAGGAGATGTATTTCCGTGGTTTCGCCCTGGTTTTACTGGTTCAACTGGAGAAAGAATGCCTGCGCAGTTCGAATTCAGCTGTGTCTTGCACACCACGACGAAGAACACTCGGGGATGAGCAACGTCGCGGCGCGGCGCCGCGGACCACCTCCATGAACACGCTTCGTCTCTCCATGTCAACCTGCCTTGGGAGGAGTCACCAACGCCCAAGGTTCTATTTTCATCCACCGCACACTTTTTTCTTGCCCAGAGCGGTGTGCCGCTTGATTTTGCACCAGAACCGACATCGATCCATCATGACCTCAAGCGAGAGCGCGCAGTACGCGGCCCTGCATGGCGGCTTCCACGTCGCGCCAGGACACTTTACCTACCATGCGACGGCCGACGGCAGCAGCATCTTTGAGCATTTCCACCGGTCTGCTGGGTCATGGCCCGAGTTCACGCAAGCAGTTCTCGCATCCCCTCAGAAAGTCAAGGTGATCTACTTCCTCCGCCATGCCGAAGGCGAGCACAACGCCGCCAAGGTCCGACTCGGGGCCGAGGTGTGGTTCCGTGACGTCGCCTGCACAGACCTGTACCTCGACGCGCGGTTGACGGCGAAAGGCGAGGCCGCGGCCGCGCAAGCGTCCATCCGCCTTGGGAAGGAGCTCGAGAACGGCATGCCGCTACAGAAGGTTCTCGTCTCGCCACTCTTACGAACGCTTCAGACCGCGGCTACGGTGTTTGCGCGGCAGATCGGAGCCGTTCCGTTCGTCGCGATGGAGCTGTGCCGCGAAACCATGGGCAAGCACACGTGCGACAAGCGAAGTCCCGTCACGACCATGGAGCCCCTCTTCCCCATGGTCGACTTCTCACAGATGAAAGACAACGAGGACATGTTGTGGCGCGCCGACGTCCGCGAGTCCCTCGACGACATCCAGACGCGCGCCGTCGCATTCTTGCGGCAAGTGTACGACGAAGTGCCAGAAACGTTCGTTGCCGTGACGTCCCATGTCGGCTTCATCGGCGCGTGTCTGCGCGTCCTTGAGCAGCCCGAGTACCGCGTGGGCAACTGCGAGATCGTGCCCGTGGTGCTCGAGATGGCGGCGACGTCGCCGCTGTAAAGATAAGATAGGAGGAATTCCATTAGAGTCGGTCGATTGAACACATAAATTAAGCGGACCAGGATCGCGCACGCGTTGTTAAAAAAAGAGGTTGCACCGAAGGCATCGGAGCGAGAGCACGACGACGAGGAGCGCCAGCGCCGCGGCCGGGAGATGGAACGCGTCGTCCTCGTCGGCGACGGCGACGGCGACGGCCCGTCGCTGGATCACGACGGGCACGACTTCGCAGTTGCGTGGCTTGTAGCTTGGCATCACGAGTACATTCATGCACGCGCGGATGAAGCCGCCGTGGGAGACAACGGCAATGTGTGTCTCGGGCATCGTTGTAAAGACTTCGTCGAGGAAGCGCCGACACCGCAATTCAATCTCGCCGTCGGTTTCTCGGTGCAGCGCGTCCCACAAGGGGTCGTCTTCGTGGGCAATGCCGCTCCAGTTCACGTATGGAAAGGCGTGCGCGAGCGCGGACGTCGGTCGGCGTTTGTCGCACGTGTGGACGCCAAGCGTCTCGCGGCACATTTCGACGGCACTGACGGCGAAGAGCGATGGCGTCGCGGTCGTGAGGTTAAAATAATGCGTCGCGGTCTGCACGGTGCGAGTGAGGGGCGAGACGACGATGCGATCGAGCGGCATGCCGCCATCGAGTTCGGCCTTCATAAAGATGGATCGCGTTTGGGCGTCGGCGATGCCAGCGTCGTTCAACGCGGCATCGAGGTAGTCGTCGAGCATCGAGATGGATGCATCCCATTTCTCGGTGCCATAAAGACGTTCAGCGGCGTTGTGGTGGCCTTCGGCGTGGCGTATAAAGTACAACACTTTCACGGACCGGTCGTCGAAGATTGCCTGGTGTCGAAAGGCGTCCCAGGACGACGGGACGCGCGTGTAGTGATCAAAGAGAGTGTTCTTCCGGCTCGCATCATCGTACGAAAATTGCCCTGGAACGATCTGGAACTGCGGCGGCGTGGCGGCCGCGGGTGCGGGCAAGCTTTCATTCCACATCCGTCGACAGTGTGAAGAAGAAGCGGGACTGCGGTCGACGTACCTGTGCGGCGATTGTCTCGGTGAATACTTTGTCAAGATTCTATCGGTATACTGAATCCAAGATGATAATATTGCCGATCGGTTCAATCGCAATCCCAATTCATACATCTGATTGGCTGAAAAATTTACATCTATTTATACTGGCCAATCACATCAATTGTTTAGGCTACGTGGTAGCATCTGGATCTTGGAAGTGTCGATTTGATATCCGGACACGTTGCCTACGAAATCCGGAAAATGCAATTGGTATCCGGGGCAGTCCGGATAGGCGAGTGGACAAGACGAACCAATCGAGCGTTTCGCGAATGTGCAAGCAGAATGTTGGTCGTGTCCATGGATTTCGGCAGCCGGAGCGCCATCATCGAAAACACTCATGAGCCACACCATGCTGCGCGTCCTCACGGACCCTGGGCTCTACATGCTCATGAACGAGTTCAACGACGGGATGGAGTTCAAGCACTGGACCAGCGCTGACCATGCCGCCTACGCGGGGCACCTCTACATCCTGCAGACCCGTCTCCAAGAAGGATTGGAACTCGCGGCAACAACCAACGCAATGGATTGGGCGGCATGCAACGGACATATGGAGCTGCTCAAGTGGCTGCATAACCACCACGACCGCGGGTGCACGTTTCGCGCCATGGACTGGGCCGCAAACCACGGCCGGCTCGAAGTCGTCCAGTGGCTGCATGCGAATCGGACCGAAGGATGCAGCGCCGGCGCCGTGGACAACGCGGCCTCGGGCGGGCATTTGCATGTGGTACGAGCATCGTATCATCGGCGTCGTCGACACTTGTCTTAGGTGGAATGGCTGCTGGCAAACCGCGAAGAAGGATGCTCGATCCATGCGATGGACAGCGCGGCCAAGCACGGCCACGTCGACATGCTTGCGTATCTGCATGAACACACAGATGAGGGCTGGAGCATCATGGCCATGAACGAGGCGGCAGGGTATGGACATTTGGATTGTGTGCAGTGGCTGCATGCTCACAAGGACGACAACAAGGCCGAGAAAAAGGAACACGACAACGACGCCGACCAGCACGTGACGGAAAAGGACGTTGTGCTCGAAGACCTCTTTGGCGGCGACGACGAGTACGATGAAGAGTTTGCCGAAGACTTGATGTGGGCAACCGAGGTGCCGTACGTACCCGACCTTGAATTCATCGACGAAGACCACTTTGACCGGTCCCATCTTGACCACGATGTCGTCGAAGACAAGGTCATGCTCGGCCCCATGGACATTGCCGCGTCCAAGGGCCAATTGGCCGTCGTCCAATGGCTCCACGAAGCTGGCTACGAGTGCACGACATATGCGATGGACTCTGCCATTGGCGCGGGCCATCTCGACTGCTTTCAATGGTTGGCCGCGCATCGAACCGAGGGGTGCACAACCATGGCCATGGATGTCGCGGCCGAAAATGGACACATGGAGGTAGAGGACGATCGCATGTGTGTCGATCGTGACTGTCGATGGGTAGATTGTCCGATGGATGCATCAACACCGACACGAAGGCTGCACGATCGAGGCAATGAACCACGCGGCGCGCCACGGCCACTTGGATGTTGTGCAATTTCTCCATCAGGTTCGCCAAGAGGGATGCACGACTGCCGCAATCGATGGCGCGGCCGAAAACGGTCACCTCGACTGCGTCCAATGGCTCTTTCGCCACCGCAACGAGGGATGTACGACCGAAGCCATGGACAAGGCCGCGTCCAAGGGCCATCTGGACGTCTTGCGGTGGATGCACTTTGACGCGAACCAGCATTGTACGACCTACGCGATGGATTGCGCCGCCGAACATGGCCACCTTGAGGTCGTCCAATTCCTGCATGAAAATCGCTTGGAGGGTTGTACGACCGAAGCCATGGACGCGGCGGCGTTTCAAGGCCATCTGAACGTCGTCCAGTGGCTTCACATCCATCGGACCGAGGGATGCACGGAACACGCCATGGATGGCGCGGCGGAAAATGGTCATTTGGAGGTACAACCGTGACAAATGAGGGGCATGCTTTCACGTGTGTCGTATTTTAGGTGGTCGAGTGGCTACATTGGAACCGATCCGAGGGGTGCTCGACGGAAGCAATAGACCGCGCGGCGCGGAATGGACATTTAAAAGTTGTGCAATTTCTGCATACCCACCGCACCGAAGGTTGATGGTGCAATCCGACGGGTTTATTGACGCACGCGATAGGGTGCACTGTGAATGCAATTGACCGTGCGGCAGGCAACGGGTACTTGGCGACTGTGCAGTGGCTCGTGGAGAACCGTGACGAAGGGTTTACGGGTGCCGCGTACGAGCAGGCTGACGACTACGGCTACACGAATGTGATCCAATACCTCACGACGCTTCAAGATGCCGAAGAGCGCGAGATGATGGAGGAAGAAACGAAAGACGACGAGTAATATATATCAAATGTGTCGTTGGACCCATCTCGAAAGGATGCACTCTGGCAAAACGACAAACAATATAGTCGTTTGTTTCCATATTTAAGTTGCATGCCCAATCAAGGGACCGCGACAGTGGCACCGTGCTTGCGGAGGACTTGGAGCATGTCGTCTCGCTTGAGTTCTTGGGCCAGTTCCGCTGGTGTCTTGCCCTCCTACGATCACAGCATCACCACTGGAGCAAATCGATGCATCATAGCGTCGTACCCCGTTGAGTGCATCGACGACGGCGCCTTGCTGGAGGAGATAGTCGGCGACATCGTCCGACGTGCCTGCCATCGCATCATGCAGAATCGTGTTGGCCATTTCGTCCTACTCCAGCCCAGTCATCCCCATCGCGTCTCAAGCCCACGACGTACGATGCATGTGTTGTTCACGTCCGACTTGGCTTCGACCAGCAACGCCACGACCGCCACTTTGGCGCCACAGTAGACGGCGTGGTGCAGCGCCGTCATGCCATACTAGAGCCACACACGAATCAATAACTTGTATAGTACATGGCTTGCCTCGTCGGCCATGGCGACATCAACGTCTCGTGCCAAGAGACTCTGCACGACGTCGGGCGTGCCGTATATGGCGGCCGTCATGAGCGGCGTCTGACCATCCTACGTGTGACCATGAGACTCGACACATCACGCGTCGTCGTACGTGGTTGGGTGTGTTGAGATCGGGGCCAAGCGCGAGCACTTGATTGACCACATCCGCCTTGCCAGACGTGCAGGCCAAATACAAGACGGAATCACCGTCCTAGCCGACGTCGTCAGCCATCAAAGAACGCGCAATTCGACGAGTTACGTTTGTTTTCGCGTGGATGTCATTGTGGGCATCGAGGAGGACGCGGAGGCAGTCTCCGAGGCCTCGCACGGCGGCGTAGTGGAGCGCCCGGTAGCCTTTCTACGACCGAGTCAAGATGACGCATGCCTTGTCACGAACGACCTTGTCGTGGGCATGGACGTCGCACGCCGGCGCGTCGACGAGCAAGCGGACAATGTCGCACTGGCCGCCAATCATGAGGGCCTGCATCAACGCCGTTTCGCCGGCCTAGTGACGAGAGCGTGTCATGTTGTGTGTGTTGGCAAAGCCAGCAGACATTGTTGGTGCGGTTGACGTCGGCGCCGCGCCGCAAGAGCTCTTCGACGTTTGCGAGCGACTCGACGTACGGAAGCTCTTCTAACTGGCCATAGAGAGAGAGAGTTAGGATAATATGAGGATAAGTAGCAGCACGCACTGGTTTGCCGTCCTTGCCAAGACGCGGGTCGTCTTCGTCGTCCATGTCGTCAAAGGCATACTGCAGACCATGCGGCAACATAAAAGCAATGAAGAGGGAATGAAAACGCACCGTGTCCTCGCCGCGCGCGGCCACCATGAGCGCCGTGTCGCCGACCTTTTGTTCCGTGAGAGACCCATCTCGTCAGGGAGACAACGTACTTCGTCGGCCGCGTTGATGTCGAAGTTGGCGTCCAAGAAGAGCCGCAGGATCGCCGCGCTCCGACAGGCAGCTTCGAGGAAGGCACTCGTGAGCGCTTCTTTGGCCGCCTACCATCGCATCAGACACAGATGCCACCGCCGCATCGTTCTCACTTCGTCATGGACGTCGACGAGGGCGAGGTACTTGCGTACGTCTTCTTGGTTGCGTTCGATCACTGCCTTGAAGAGGTTCTACCGATCGTGTCAGTCCCTCGCGAGCTCGGGCAACATGCATCGTCAAACTCATCCATGTCCATCGTCGTCGTCGTCGTCGTCGTCTCTCGGCAGGAGAAGGAGAAATGCGGTCGCCTCAATGTGTGTCCGCGCGTGAGTTACCCCATGCACTCGCGTGTTGCATTCACTCTCATGTCGACCAATCCACGTGCGGCAAAAGTTGAAGTGGAGAAATCGTATACAGTGTACCATATCCATCTTGTCATTTGGGGCGAGTGATCTTGGCACATGAGATCCGGGACACGGTCGACGCAAGCACGGATGTGCGCGCATCATGGAGAGGCAGTCTCGCCAGCGGCGCATGAACGTCAACGATGCCGGTCGTTAAGGAGCAGGATGTGCCGCCTGCCTCTCACCTGATGAGGAGGCGTGAGTTGCCCGAACGCTCAAGTGTTGGAAATGGGTACATACGCAGTCATGTCTTGCGCACGAG
Organism: Aphanomyces stellatus; assembly: GCA_009835185.1. Lineage (NCBI taxonomy): Eukaryota > Oomycota > Saprolegniomycetes > Saprolegniales > Verrucalvaceae > Aphanomyces > Aphanomyces stellatus. The sequence goes on along the minus strand of VJMH01005215.1, from coordinate 3,625 downwards.
CAACATGACGCAGGAAGGACTCCGCGGCCGCTCGTCTCTCGATGCCGATCGACACTCAACCTTGGCGGCGCTACAGTTTCCATATTCTTCGAAACGGCCATTGGGTCCATACATGGGAAACACGCCAAAGCCGCCGACAAAAGGGCCAACGGCGACCGCCGTGCCGCCACCGACTGCCAAGCAGGACCTTGTCCCGCCCGACAAGAAGCTTCTCTTCATCGAAGACCAAGTTGCGGCTGGCGCCGAGTGGAACACCGAGAGTCTCTTCGTCCTCGCCAAGCGTTTTTGCGGTGGGCTCAAAGAGTCCGAGGTGCGGCGGTGTCGCCCCCTTTGTTTCCTCCTCCTCACACATGATGCAGACGGAAGAACGCAAGCAGCGGCAGAAAATCAATGCCTTTGTCCCAGGCATCCACAACACCTACACGTGCGAGCCTCTTCATTGTCGTCTGACATTGATGCTGCTGCCGTAGATTCAAAGTCAACCAAGATAGTTCGGCGCCAAGTGCCGAGTCCATCACTGCCGCGACCACACTCAAGATCTTCTTGAGGCGGCACATGTACCGCATGCGATGGCGGGATGCCGTCATGGCGCTCGTGAAGCGGCTGCGGGACGAACAGCGGCACCAGCGCGAAGAGATGCAGATGGAAACAATGATTGCGCGGTTCCGCGAGATCTTGCTCGATGGCTTGACCGCGTCCAAGGTGTCGGTACAAGGGAATCTCAAGACTGTGACGCTCCGCCTGGTCGTCGACCCGTCGTTTGACGCGTGTTACATGACGTGGACGCCGTCCAAGAAGCGCAATCCGCGCGTTATGATGCGTACGTTGCTCGTCCTCGTCCTTCCTCTGATGTGGTGTAGACGAGATCGATTATGTCGTGCCGGCGCGGCAAAACATGAAGCACGTGCCCGTGCACCTCCTCCGCAAAGTGAGCCTCCGACGGACGTTTGTTATTTGCATGCGCGCGTCGTCGGCGGCGTTTGCGGCGCGGCGCATGGTGCTCCAGGTCGCGAATTCCAAGGAGCGCGACTTTATGGTCAAGGGATTCCAGCGGTATTTGGAGAACCGAACGGGCGCGGGGTACGTCGACGACGCCGGCGTGCCGCGCATGGACCAGCGCAAGGCCGCGCTCGCATTCTTCAACCCGCCGCCGCCACCACCACAATCCCCCGACGACGCACGAGACCCGTCCATGAGTCGTCTCGAGCGGCTCGAGTACAATGAAAGCCGGCGCAGACGGAGACCGCCGGCCGTGACGGCGGTCGCCGACGATATTTTGAGCGGCGACGACGACGAGGACAACGAAAGCGACGATGGCCATCAGCACGACCAGGGCGACGGCGTCGTCGTACCCGCCCGAGTGCACCCCGTGGACGAGAATCCGCAGCCACTGCTTTCGCATTTCTATTCGACGCGGTTTGACGAAATGGACATGAAGGAGGCCGAGGAGATGCAGGCGCGCAAGTCACGACCAGTTTTGACGGCGCACCAGGAGCGCATGCTGGACGAAGAAGCGCGGCTGAGTATCGTGTTTGCCAACGCATTGAAATAAAAAAGAAAGACTCAGTCGAATTTCATGGCATTGACAGGGAAGCGGTGGCGCAGCGCCGGCATGTGCGCGGGATAAATAGGCACGAGCGCGATCGCCGTGCCGCCAAACACTTGATGGAGGTTGGCGACGACGCCGACGTTGTAGAAATTGACAAACCCGATCGTGCCGCGCTTCTCGCAGTACTCGAGGGTCGTCATGTTGCAGAGCGTGAGGTAGAGATGCATGAAAAAGAAGATGACGAGCGCGGCACCGACGCAGAGGCTCGTGAAGAAGACGGCGATGAGCTACGACAAGATGGTGTGACACAAGAACGAGGGTGCGATGTACTTGGAATGGAGACGACAAGACGGAAAAGCTGCCGGACGCGAGGTCGCGGCCGAGTGCCGTGAACGCCGAGCGGAACAAGTACTCCCAAATGAGGTGCGCCGTGTTCAAGCAGGACGCGGCGCTCCAGAGGAGAAAGAGGACAAAGAACTTGTAGTTTTCGAGTCCAATGCACCTAGAAGCAGAATGTCATCGAGACAGACGACGAATGTACTTGTTGAGGAAGACGCAATGGTGGTCCATCTTGGCAATGCACGAGCCACACGAGCTGCAGTGGTGCGTCCTGTCGGGCTTGGGGAGGTCGCATTTTCGACAGAACCGCTTCTCGCCATTGTACTTGAGCTCAATCGACCCATCGCCAGGCACGTGCTGCTTTGGGTCGACGCGCACTTTGGCCATCAAGCATCGACCGAGCGAGAGCGCCATGATCCCGACGCCGACATTGTAGTGGAGACAATGCACGAGAGGGAGTGTGATCAGCCCATGTGGGTTGAGTGCAAAGCCAGCGTAGATCCATGTGATGAGGCATGCGACGGCAGTGGGTACGAGCCACTGCATGAAGGGAGACAAGCCCTTGGACTTGCAGCACATCGCTTGCTCGCGCGGCCGTGAATACCCGTATCCGGATGATTCAAGTTGACGCCAAATTTGCTGGCCCCACGTAATTGGCCAAAATATTTCACACTATTTCATTACGAGGCTGACTTCAACGCCAAAGGCAAGCCCTCAAGTGCTTGCACCGGGACTTCTTGGCAGCATGCTATCCTCCCCGCACGAGGAGATGGCGTCAAGCGTCCCAGTAGCATTGAGTCGATCTGCTGGCTGCCGGAAGGTCGTGATAGACCAAGGAGCTGACTCTTCACACTAAATTATGTTATTTGAATTTAGACTAGAAAAACAGCCAATCACCGTCTCTGCAGTTTCCCTTTTCCAGCAAGCCGAGGACGCACATGTACAATCGATCAGGCATGGGAAGCCGCGCCGCCGACCGCGCACACCTGTACAACAGACAGCCGGTAGGTGCACATCGCACATGGCAATATCCCTGGCGTGTCATCATGCGTGCGTGGACGGACGACGATGCTGACATGACGTGCGTAGAATCCGACAAACAACCTCAATGCAGAGCAAACCCATCGGCTCATGGAGGAGCAGAACGACGAGAAGATCGATCAATTGTCGATCCAAATTGGCGCTCTGAAGGAGGTGCATCCATTGATTGTGTTTGTGGGAGACCAAGCCCCCGCTAGATGACAAAAGCGATCAACACCGCCGTGAAGGAAGACAACAAGTTCCTCGATGGCATGGTATGGCGCGGTCCGCCAACTCCCGTTCGCTCACCGCGTATGTGTCTAGGGCCAAGATTTCGACAACACGGACTCGCTCATGGGCGGTACGCTCAAGAAGCTGGGCAGCATGATGGAACAAGGCGGGAGCAAGCACATGTTTTTGCTCATTGCGTTCGTCGTCGTCGTTTTCGTCCTCCTCTACTTTCTCATGACGGGCAAATACTAATATGATCCAGCAATACTTCTTTATACGTGTATATCAACCTCGCCGCCTTAGAACAAGCGCACTTCCTTCTTCTTGGCCTGTTGCTTCCACTTGGGCATCGCGTCAAATTCGGCGCGGGTTTGGCCAAAGACAGTCTTGAAGTCGGCGTCGCTCAAGTACGATTCCTTGCGCGAAAGATCGATGCCTTCCACACCGGCAACCAATTGCTCGTGCGTGTACTTGCCACCGACGGCG
>VJMH01005214.1:0-23366 GCA_009835185.1 Aphanomyces stellatus | reverse complement strand
GGAGTTTGTCCAACCCTTTTCAGACGTCGTCACGGATGCACCAGGGATTTCAAGTCTCTCACACACGTCAACAGACACTCGATCGCCGGGGAGGATGAAGAGGGGCGGGACTTTGAAGCCATCAGCACTGACGCAGGCAACAACAGTGACGTGCGAAGATGCTGAGGAATCTTCGACGTAGACCTGCTTGGACGAGCGATGTACAACCACTTTCTTTGCCGTCTTTGTGGGTGAGAAGCTTGTTTCGTCCATGTTGAAGACGCGCGAAGGGTCAATACCGACACAGGACAACGCATGGACCAGCTCATGGAAGAAGTCAACCACAATCTCCTGGTCAACAGCATTCCTGGGCTTGCTGAGAACGGACGCTTTGGCAGTCTTGAGTTCGGAATGGCGAGCAATGAATCGCTGATACCACCCCGGCGTAAACGGTGTTGGACGTTCGTAGTCATGCACCACTGCGAACGCTTCTGTTGCTCTGTCGAGAACGTCTTGACGAGTTGCTGGATCGCCGTCTTGCTGTGAGGCCAAGATCCATGTGACCAAGTCCTTTTCGGTGTCGGCGGGTAGCGTGGTGGCTGGGCCCATCTTTGGTGTGTTTCTTCTGTTGGCTCTAGCAACATGCTTCCGAAGACTGCGCTGAGGGATACCGTAACGCTCCGAGGCGGACGGTACTGTATGCACCTTTGCGATGACGTCCCTTACAGCGTTGGCGACATCGTCGACTGTGTACGGTGTCCTTGGCGGCATTTTGAAATGCAAAAGCTCCCAAACCTTGAAAAATTGATCATGTTTCCCGCGTATTACATACCACAGGATTGCTTTCTGGGAGTGCATTATTTTGTCCAATGAGATCTAATCTTATCTATGATTGGCCAATGTACTTCGGCCCATCACTGATGCTTCGGTCCATCACTGATTCGTCACGTTAGTAGTACTCTGTCCGAGATTATTATTTTAAAAATAACTGAAAAAATAATCTCGGATATTAATAGATAGTAATATCGGACGCTAAAATATTCTGCATTTCGATGATTCTGTGCCATGCTTGTAATAATTTAGGTGTACAATAATGACGTTGCTGTGACACCAATCCAAAAGTAATTATTTACCTTACCAGATGAGTATTATAATTCTTTTCTGGACGAAGCTACAATACAGCGCTCGTGCCACATACACTGTGCATCCAGACAACTTCACGAGATTATACAGGGAAAATTAAATATGGCGGGGCTATTTAATTATTGTGTGTCTGATGATGTGATTTCTCCGTGCTAAATTCGCGTACAAAATCCAAGCAAACTTTTTGAATCAATTTTGAGCACCCATTAGAGGTTACATGATCATTTGACTGCGTGCGTAGAGCGCTGTTGTAAAAATATCGAATTGTATTCGGATTTCTTAAATTAGAGTACGATTCGTCAACCCAGGTTGCCTTTCAACCGAATTGCCTGAACTTCAATCGAATTTCTATTTTTCACAGCAAGCTGATCATCTTCACCTCACAAAACCACCCGCTCTGCTACCCGGAAAACAAGGACAATATATATCTATAACGATAAATACGAGTATGATTTTTATCGCTTTTGTTGTGAAATTTCGATGACCTCGTCGCAACGACAGGCGTCTCTCTCGGAGGACAGCTTGGATCTGGTTACGAAAAACTGTGTGTGCCCCCAGATGTCTTTTTCGCTCAAGAGACCCGAATTTTTTGCCACGGTGGCGACGACGCGATAAGCGAGGGTGTTCTAACGACTAGCTCTGCTATTCACGGAACAATAATATGGCCATACTTTTCAAAGAATGCATTTGCAATGTACCTTCTCGTTGTGCGACCGTCCCACCAACTCTGAGACTCGTTCCACCTGACCGGCAATACCAGCTGCACGACGACATGATGTAGGATATACTGGTGTGTGTGTCACTGTTCTCCTGGTGGGTCGACCGAGCCACTCTCCAGCGACGTGAGCATTTGAGACCGACACAAGCGTCATCATTGGTGTCCTTGTCGTGCGCAATGTCAAACGCCCACACAGTCAAAGGACCGTATATTTCAATTCACAAAATGTCATGCACCGCTGACAGTCCCACCACCATCTCACTCAAATCTACGGGAGAAGAGCTCCCCAACGAAGCCTCCACGTCGTACATCCAAGTGCGCCAAGGCAGTATCCTCTCCATGCGACGGTATTACGCCAAGAACCGAGAGAAAGAGCTCCAGCGGTTCAAGGCGTACAACCAAAAGGACAAGGAGCGCATTCGCGAATATAAAAAACGCAAACAAAAGAAGCAGGGCGAGGCTGTGTCGCCACTGGCTGGAAACCTCTCGAACCTCTGAACCAGCGTCTCGAACCTCTGACCCTCAACCGCAACGACGCAGCAGCCACCATCCAAGCTATCATTATCATTTGTGCTGAACTAACATAAATGGAAATAAATGGAAATAGCCATGAAACTTTGGCCCAGTTCTCGTTTGAATTTTAATTATGACCTTGTACAAAAAGGTCACCGTATGTGCGCTCAGAATAGCTAACCACTCAATCGATATACCGGCCCCAAAACACAGAATAACTCACCAGTTGTATTTTAATAGAACTCGTGAGTTATTCTACATTTTAAAAATGTAGTCACCGAATAGGCTTAGAATTGTAATAATATACAACTGACGAAATATTTTACAGCAGTTCTATATTTTTAATGTGCAATATTTTGAATTAAACGATCTGTCGCAGTGCAAGTTCGGATTGTCGAATAGGAACAAAATTTACCAATCAATATAACCGAGGCAACACCAGTTTCCCCACATAGACTCATGGCATCATCGCTTAGAAAAGAGCGGGCTCTAAAATACTCCCCGTTCAAAATTACTGATATAAGATGGACACTACAATTTCCGTGATGTTCATCACCATTGGCTGTAATTGGCCATAGAACGACACACACGAACGACTGTACATCAGTTCGACAAATTTTGAAGCAATAAATGCCAAGGATCATGCGTATTTTACAGAAACTCGACGAATTCACAAGATCACGAAATCAATGTCTCAATACGAAACATCAACATCCTTGCCATGCCAACGCACTCGCCGTGCGCACGCTGTCATACTAAAACTTCAAGGTGCGGGGGAATGAATTGCATAGTAACCGCTTCGGTGAACAGAACATGCACGATCTTGATTTCATCTTCCAAGTAAGAAGTGCGTGTGTGTTTGTGGTTGGTTTTATTCCATATTTTATTACTATATATAAAACTGTCGTTATTATGGGAGTTGCACAGACTGTGGCAACAGAACAACGAGTAACTTTGGTTGTTAGTCGTTTTTAATTCTCGTGGTTTGTCTTGCAACAAACAACGAGCGAGGACGGTGCTTCGGGTCATCATGGTTGCGAAGACTTTTTGCCAGCCTAAATAATTGACTTGTCCAGTCTATGTTTTACCTATTTACCCTTTTTACTGTCACTTTCGTGTCCATCGACATCACCGACCGACAGGCCGAGTTTTGGACAAATTTAATTGGTCGCAAGGTTAGAAAGCCTCCACACTTTGGCCTTTATGCCATCCCCTCCTTCCCACTCAGCTGTGTTTTGCACATCTAAAGGCTTGATATGACGGACTACCAGAATAGACTGTCATGCGTTCGGCATTCGCATGTTCATACGGAGCATGGAAACTTTGTGGCTTGAGCACTGGCTTGAGCGATCAGTGAGTTTTTTTGTTGCGAACAAAATCGAATGTTATACTTTACCTTGTTTACAAAAAACGATATTCAATTGTGTGCATCGCCACATGATGGCCAGCATCCGCGTTCAGCGCAGATACGAGCATTACTGCAGATAAAAATTTCAAAGATTACATATATATAACCAATAAGTACACTTTCTGCAACCAAGCCAAAATTATTATCGATCGTCCAACATACAAGAACGCAGTTTAATGTCGTGCGACCGGTACAATTCCCACCTTGCTGACGATAAATCGTTTGTGGTCTGAGTCGAGCCATGGTTTGATTGGCCGTTTCTTATCGTGAGCTAATCTGATCTCGGGATTCTTAACTGAAAATTACATTTTCGTTGACAACACTTGGATAGACTATACCGCGTTGCCCACTGACATTTGATGAATTGTCGCCGCCACGTGCAGCCTCATCGTGGGTGATGAGTCCACCCATCTGCCATCATTGAAGTAATCACTCAAATTCCATCAACACCAAAACCTTGCCTTCTGGTGCGACAACGACTGCGCTCGCACGTTGTCGGAGAACTTATAGTCTTGCCTTCTTCAATGGACTTGGTTGGTCCGCTCCCAAGCGCAGATTCGAACGCTCGGATTCTGTTCCGCTCGCAAGTTCCGTTCTGTTCCTCGTTTCGTTTGGCTCTGGACTTGTTCGGGTCGAGCGTTCACAAACTGCGACATGTGGGCAGGAGCGATTGTGGGATGATGGACGCCGCCTTGATTTAAATGCCTAATTAGGATTGTCCGACGTGTCCTTTGATGGACTCGGCGTCGCAAATGCAGCTGGTGGTTCTCGGCGTCCGGCTTTTACTGGTATTTTGGCGTGGTTGTGAAAGACACCCATTTTTATTTTTGCTTCCACCGCGACACCAAGACCATTATGCAAGCCCCTCGCCACCACCACGACGACGACAGCGACCGTCACTCGAACGAAAGCCACCAACACACGCCACAGGACGGCGGCGACTACTACAACCACGTCCGGCAAGCCAACATTCTCTCCATGCGACGCTACTATGCCAAGAACCGCGACAAGGAACTCCAGCGGTTCAAGGCATACTACCAAAAGAACAAGGAGCGCATCCGCGAATACAAGAAACGCACGCGCGAACAAAACAAAGCCAAGCAGACCACGTCGCCGAGTCGCATGACCACCAACACGACAGCTGCCCCCATGAACATTGGGTTTCTCTGCGGCGCAGGCGCTCAAACCCAACCGCCGCCCGAGTCTGGAAAGCCTCATGCGACCAAACTCGCCCTCTCCTTTTTACTCAATTAGATTACGGGGATATGTTATTTATTCTAATTGGAGTTGTCGTTTGTATTTTTGGTGTTTCTGGGTCGTGGTTGCCGCAAGGTTGAACGTCCCAAGGCTTGACGACCCGAGGAATAAATATATTGCTGCCTTGGAATCAAGCACAAGTCAAACATGGCCCCCGATTGTGTTTATCAAATGCTCCAAGGAGGGGGGTATATGTAGCACCAACCAGTTGTAGAGCTTGAAGGCCTCAGCCATTTATTGACTTGGTATTTGTTCGCGGGTGAAGAGACCGAGTTTCTATTTCTATATCGGCAGGGACACCCCTCGATCGCGAAAGGATGTTTACATGACGTGCTACAGCGCGTGCAGGTCGCTCGTTGCGCCGCTCGCGATGCTTTTGAATAAATTTAACGTCGCTGTTGCTCGTGCAGGGACAGCGCATTGACTAACATGGTTGAAACTCATGGTCGAGGGTGGCCGCATGGGATGTTATATACACTTTGGCACGCTAGAAACTGAGAAATCCAATCACTCGAGTCGTTTTATAACATGTCGCAGCAATGGTCAGTGGTTGGTTCCGTGACGCAAACGTAAATCCGTGTTCACTAAACGTTACTGCATATTTCTCGCCCCCGTGCCGTCGACACACTGGTTTGTAGTACAAACCTTGAGGCGACGTACTTTGGTGGGCGACTTTGTTGGATGGATATTTTATAGGCAGATTGCCACCGACGCGCGCCAGCACAGCTTCTCGGCCGCACCCACAGTCGGGCTGGACCGCACGATGGGATTCAGAAAAAGTACCGTTCGTGCTGTCGATAACGAGTGTCCCACCCTTTGCGTTGGTTGGGCATGCGATGACACAAGATTACCGGACAACGCACATGGCAAGCTGTCGGTGGCAAAGATTTTATATAAATCTGTTTATGGTATAAACTTTCCCTGTTCAATCTGTGCGTTGAATCGTGACGATTACATCGTGAACGTCTCTCCCGCACGCGTGCAAAACACACAAGCAGTGGAGATGATTGTCAAAATAACCCAAGAAGAAGGATCCCATAGGTATCAATATTTTCGACAATACTGTTGACTCACTTGGGATATACACTCGAGGGGCAGCAATGTATACCGATAAATGCGTAGTGCGCAGGGAATTATGAATCACACAATCCTTTGCCAAGTTTGCGTTTGATGGCACTCCGAACCATTGTGTAAATTTAGCTTACAGAATATATGATGACATGTGGAGAAGCATTCAGCATATGGGGAAACTAAACAAGAAAGTGTTGGTCCAAACGATGACAGCATCCTCTTCAGTCGAAATAGATCGACAGGTGGAGTATAAAATGCTGTTGTTTTAACACAAGCACTTTGGATCTCCAAAGATGTTTACAATCCAGTGCTTCTGAACTAAATTTCCATGTAAATCTTCCTTTAGTCAGCATTTTAGACAATCGTCGCTCACCATATTTGCAGGACTGACATGAATGCTTGAAAAATTGAGTATTTACAGTTAATGACAAATAGTCAGTATAGTATTTTGTCCGTGATTGTTTCGCAGCAGAAGGTCGAAGAACAACCCCACGACAGAGATACACCCACTTCAAGTCACAATTGAAAAATGGGCAATATTCAGTCCCATGACGTTGATTGCAAAATTTCAACTCTCAGCACCGAAGTCCCCAGCCGACTGTTCAACAGAGTTGTTGGAGCAACAATAGGGTAAAGTGCAATGAAGGATTCCTTTCCGCTGGGCCCAGTTGAAGAGTTTAGAGGGTGCGTCGTTGTTGGGCTGTGACTTCGTGCACTTCTAACATTGAAGAAGGGTCAGGCGGCCTCCAACGGTCGGTAAACTGGAGGCGGAAATTTGCCCGAGAAACAACCAGAAATACAAAAAATAGTACTTTTAGTCTGTCACCAACCGGACACAGTGCAATAGTAACAACCTCCGTAAAGTCTCTAACCTCAAGGTAGAACGTGACTTTAATGGCCTTGCAGGTGGGGCGGTTGGATGGATAGTGCGGGCGACTTGGAGTCTTGTCTCCCTGGTTCGAATCCCAGTGCATGTATTCCTTTTGACTCTCTTCAGGCCTCGTCCGAGAGCAGCACGGCGCAAGCGCCCACCTGCCGCTTGCCCGACGAGATAGAAAATAATCAACCCCCTTTTTCATGGAAAGACTGGGGCTCACTCCTCGCAGAGAATGCCAGAACAAAATTATACACCCGACCTCTGCTACGCTCCGGTTGGCGCTATTTCGTTGGCGTATTAGCTGTCGTCGCTCGCAGCGGGCAGGTCAGTAGTAATACCTATATAACCTAGCTCGCAGTGTGATGGTTGAATTAAAACCTACATTACCTCAATCTAATTTCTGCGCCTCCAGTTCGCATGTGGACTGAGATGGTGAGTCTCCCTCACGAGTGCTACAGTTGATGTGATGGCCGTTCGTGGAGAGTGGCACTCAAATGGCAACTGTGTTCTGTGATGACCACCGCAAAATTGCACCCAACATCTGATTGGCCAAAAATAAGGCGATTGGCAAAGCAATCCTAAAATGGTTTGTGGCTGATTATTCGACACAGCTGGCCCATAAGTGATAAGTTCGCAAGGTGGGATGGCTGCGAGATGAAGTGCTCAATGTACGGATATTTTCGGATAATGGACCCTAACCAGGTATTTTCCCCATCATCAGTCCGATGAAGGAAGTCAGTATTCATCGAAACGGCACCGGTTGCGTCTGGGGAAATCACGTTTGGACCAATTGGTTATTCACAAATTCGTTTCATTCCTTTTCTCACGGAGAATGAGATGGGGTGGAATGATTGTCATGATTGGCTTGCTTGGCATGAGAGCTTGTCCAACAAGCGACTTGAGCATGTACTCGGCGCTATTTGTGGCGATGAGTGGTTATACGTCTTTAACTTGTTTTGGCGATACTCAGAATGATAGATTCGATTGCGTGGTGGGGTCAGTTGGTAAGTATTGCCAGAAAGTTAAGTCATAACTCCTAATTAGGCCCGTCCACATGGTGGGACTGAGCGTCTCTACTTGCCGTTGCAAGAGAAATCAATGATGGATGAGGTATCAAAGAAACGCAATCTCCGTCTTTAATCTCGGAGCGCCGGCATCTGGGATATGATGGATGGCTTCGTAAGCGTGTCGAGGCTTCTTTTCACCCACTGGAGACTGGGCAAAACGGCTGGCGGTCGTTGGCAGTATCTTGGCCCCTCCTCGTCACCGCTGTCATCCCCCCTCGACAGTCGAGAGACAAATTCAAGACTGGCCACCTATCAACCTCACAAAAAATAATATTGAAGCCTTCCAAATTACGTGGTCCCAGCTCACTTTATAACTTTTGTGGTGGCCCCAACATCCTCAAATATGACGATCACGACCCCCGACGAAGCGGCCGACTACTACAGCCACGTTCGGCAAGCTAGCATCCTCTCCATGCGACGCTACTATGCTAAGAACCGAGACAAGGAGCTCCAGCGTTTCAAGGCGTACTACCAAAAGAACAAGGAGCGCATCCGTGCGTACAAGAAGCGTGTGCGCGAACAATCCAAAGCCAAGTCAAGTGGTCACCACCACCATGCAGAGCCACCGTCCATGGCAGGCCTCTCACTTGACCATCATGCTTCGACCATGGACATTGGTTTCCTCTGCCACAATAGCCAGCCACAGCCACAGTCACAGTCACAGCCCAGCAGCAGTAGCCACGAAGGTCAAGCCAAGCCTGCACAACAAGCCAAAATCAGTCTGGCATTCATGCTCAATTGAGACTGGTTTTCGATTTTAACTTAATCACACATCGTGGCTTGCATGATAGTATCGCGTCGAACGCATGGGCCGGTCAGTCGGTCGTGGTTGTGATGGGGAAACCCAGGTTGAGGCTGCTGGTTGTGGCTGGGTTGTGGGTGCGGGGCCGCTGAGCAACCGCACAAACTTTGTGGATGGGTCACAATGTCTCTGAGCAGCACCCCCCTCGACTGCGTGATGGTGGTTTCGACGGTCGACTCTGCATCGCAGGCACTAGTCAGCGCGATCAAGATCGCATTCGGAAAAGAATAGCTGTGGTAAAAGTCGGATCACTAGCCAGCAACATCACTTCGGCGCCAAATCTTCCACTCACCCCCTCTGTCGAGAAATTATATAGATTCAAAATATTGCTCCCTGTGTGGTATTTTTGACGGAATAATATATACAAAGTATGTATGAATAATTAATCACTCTGAACAAGTCACCACAGATCCAAAAATAAGAATAACTCATCAAATGTTAACGCTGGATTAAGATGTGGTTTGTGCCTATTGAATATGTACATCAATCTATACACATATTGAAAGATTGATTGTTTCAATTTAATTTGGTATATTATTACAGGAATAAGTTCATAATAACTCATGACTCGAAATACACCACTTGAGCTTGAAGTGTCTGGTTAATTATTTGATCCTTATCGTAATAAAGTCAATCAAGAAATCGTGCAAAATGATGAATTAGTTTTCCTGTGTCAAGAAGGGAGATTTGACGTGATCGCAAACTGAGTTTCTCCAATGATGAGTCTCCGCCAGGTCGACAGCATCTCGTGGCGAGAATGGTTTCGAAGGACCTGAAAAACAACCTTGGAAACCCGATTGCGATATGTCTCTTCGTTTAAGGCACTGTGCGGTTTTCGCTTCGAAATATAACCAACGACGAGCAGCAGAGACAGCTCTCCACTCATTTTCTCTGGGGGTGTCGTACTCCGGGGTAATAACTTGATCTCTCAATTACCATTAGTTCACACAGGTCGCAGTGACATAAATATGCAGCGGCGGTGTCAATCGCAAAGCAACGAATTGCCCTCCATAGCTGCCGCGCCTACTATTTTGTAGAGCCCGAGTCCACGTGTGCCTCAAACCTTCCTGTTGTCGCAAATGATAGCACACCTTTCTCTGTCGTTTCGCTACGCCTCCCGCGCGAACGGTATACAGGTGGCAACTGGCCTCTGAAACCAATTCGTACCCTGACGCCAAAATCATGCAAAGCCGTTGAAGTTCTCGGCAATGTATTGACTCTTATTAGTCCACTGAAACCTTTGTATCGGCAGTGTGGTGTCTGCCGAGGTGGAGCTCTTGATATCATCCGCTCCAATTGCTAGCCCCGATGAGATTGAAATCCCATGATGCGATTTTCAGACTGAATATGACCTACCTCCTTCCTCTGCCCAGCAGAATTTCGAAGCGATGGACGAACTGATGTCTCCTTTGATGAGATTGCCGTGCCCTTCTACATTGTACCTACAGGGCTTGAAGTATTTCGCTTTGATCCGATATACTTTAGATGCAGATGCCGCCCTTCAAGGTTGAGCAAACCTGACTTTATAACCAAAGGGGCGAGGGCAATAAATATGTTTTGCTTCACAAAATAGTGGTGTTGGTTCCTTTTCAATCATCCTCAGAGAGGTTTATTATATTTGCCTCAGAGTCGAATCACAGCGTCAGTCACTGTGGAACTGCTCGAGGGTGAGTCTCCGCCAGGCCTGTCCAGTCAACGCAAGAAGAATGATGAGCCTGTTGACGAGCACCTTTGCCATCAAGCTCGCCCGATTCGATATATGTCATGGAGATCTCGCCTAATAAAACGCTAAACCTATCCTGTCCTTCAAAGGCTGGAGCGGGATCACATATGCGTTACCCTACAGATACGTATACGTGAAACGAATATTAACACGAGCCTATCCACGCTCCAAACTGCAGTTGCAGCCAAGTCAAGCTGCGAGGCTTCGCTTGCCTTGGACACCTTTGAGGCACAACATCATGTGCTGCTGACCACACAATATTCTTACCAGGACATGACCGTGAACTTGACCCGTCAAATACACACCATAGAGCGTCGAGGTACTCAACACATTTGGGCGGCAGAGATTTCCCCCACGTGCAAGTAGCAGTGCCAAACTGTGCACTGCGCTACTTGGACTTGCATCTCTGCCTGCAGTCAAGCGTGCACCATTGTCTTCAGCAGCACATCTGTACTGTACTCGATGTGGCACTTCTTGACTCATGCAGTCACATGCCCTGTGTAACGTGGAGGGGTTGCACATGGTGTGAGACAGCGTGCGTTCACGCGCGCGTGCATTTGATGCGTTTGCCCCACACTCTGCGTGTTTCATCCAAAGTGTTGCTTGGGATAAGTCGATGTTTATTGTCTCTGCCAACGGTGCAGTCGATCCCCCTCGGACTCTGGTGATGTGCCACATCATCCAAGGGGGCGGAGTATTTCTGGGGGAGAGGTAGTTGCAGGAGCTCTCGACTATCCACCGAATCAAACGATCGGGACATGTTTCGATCTCCCCCGTGGGAAATGCAGGCTTCTGTTGCCCCTCAAGGTGGGGCGGCAGCAGAAGAAGCCAGAGAAAGTCTCCATGGCGGTTGTGTGTATTTATGGACAGCCCAAAAGGCGACGACTTCCCGTCCTTTAAATGTGTGTTGTACTTCAAAGTACTTCTACACGTTACCTCGATTCGGTGGTTGTGTGCTTTGACACGATGTTACCAGGTGGCTCCTTATGTGGCTGGAGCATCTCAACCACAGCGGCGGAGCAAGATGTTCAGTACGGACCGCATCCAATACACTGACAAAACGTGGTGGAAACTCATTCAGGAGGCACTGATCTTCCGAAGACAGTTTTGGATGAGTAGCATTCGTTTGGGTGTTCCCAATCAAGCGAGTCAACCCTCATACCGTAGAGCACACAATAACTCACCGCACAAAACAACTCACCAGAGACCCTAAATCACACAATACTCATCAATAGGCACAGAATCTCTCTCACCAAACACCTGACCTAAATAAATTAACTTTATCGTACAAATATCAAGTATAATATTTATCATTAGAAAATACAAATAAAAATACATCATTTTATCCGGAAAAGTATCAAAATGAACTACAAAATGGTGAGCAAAAAAGTCTGGTGAGTTATTGTGTGATTTACGGTACTGGACAAGCGCGCAAACATTTCTCTATCACGGATTCCCGCCTGTCCAAGTCAAGAAATTACTGTATCCATCAAAGTGATGTGTGGAAATATGTGCTGGTAAAATATATCTGTCCATGGATGTCGTCGTTGAAATATTATATTGCTCACGAGAACTCAATTTCAGATTTGATAGACCTCAACACTCCAGAGCATGTACTCTAGTGTAATGGGGCGGAGAGGAAGGAAAAGACTCAACGATGATAATGCAAGAATGATCTATTAAGCATATACTCTCAAGCCTACACGCAGGGCCCTTCGTGGTCATTCGATGAATCGTCGTGTGCATTGGCCCATGAGGGCACATATTGTCTTTTCGACCGAAATGTGGACTTTGTTGGCGATTGATGAATCGACTCGTCAATCGACTGAGCGTTGATTTCATGTGCTTGACAGTCGGTAAAAGTGATACGAAAAAAGCGTGGACATTTTCCCATCCTTCCATTGGACATTTTCTCTTCTGTGATTTGATTGGTCGGGCGATTCACGAGCGATTCGTTCGGGCGCTTCGATTGGGACAGAGACTCAGCTTTCCAATCGAAAGGACAACATGGTCCAGTGTCCCTTCAGGTCTCGCAATCAACGTATCAGTCTATAGTGCCGGATAGCCATCCGGATGATGAAAGAAAAAACTCGTTCTTCGTAATATTGATTTCGATGCGAATATGTTTCATCAAAACAGCTCGTTTGGGTTCAAGGATGAAAAGTTCAATATCAGGAAGACAAGAAGAAATACAAGCTACCTGTTGGTACTTTGTATTCCTCCTAATGTAATCCAGCAGGACAAGCAGGTTTTTTATCCACTCACAAGAGCTGAAGTAAACTTTGAGTTACTATGTAAAACAGGTTTGGTTTGCTCACCTTCACCATTGCGGGATTTGAGGTGAGCAAGGGAGCCGGTTGTCATCATCTTTCGGATCCTGGCCTTACTTAGTTGAGTGGAATGAGGTTGTGAGCCAAAGATATTGTGTGCGGTTAAGAGAACGCGATGGAGTCGACAAAATATAACATTTTCTAATATATCGAGTCTACAAAATGTAGCATTTTCTGATATGGTTTGTCGACTCCATCGCGTTATCTTGACCACACAATATTTTTAGCTCACAACCTCATCCCACGCAACTAATTAAGGCCAGGTTAAGCTTGACGTGTCTATGCTTCTGCTATTGATTGCGTGATATTCTTTTGCTAGAAGATATACTACAACAACATTCGCAAAGGAATGCCAAGGGGTGACCTGCTAAGTAACCTTTTGACGCAATGTAGGACGCAAAACATCCAACTTCGTGAATGATGAACCAATCAAATTGCGCTCAATCACTCGATCAGCGCACGCGAGCACACCAACAAAATATATAGGACAACCCTTCGGAGCCATCGAATAAAATGACATTTGTGCACATTAAAATCCACTTTATATAGGAATTTGTATATAACCTGTCGCTCTTTTGGCATCTCATTTTTGAAGGATGTTTGGGTCAAAAGTGTTTGAGCGATCATAAAGTTGTGAATATTGGCTCGCTTATGGGCTGGTCTGGATGCCGCTTCCGAATTTTTGGTCAAAGTATTGTAATGACATTTTCACTCTTTTTTCTAAATTCTATTGCTCTTGTGCACAATGAATTCTTCTTTCGCGATTCGACGAAGAACTGTCATTTCTATGATCAAGACGGAGAACTTTGGGCGTGGGGCAGCGCTGCTAAGTCTTCGTGATACAATGTTGTTGTCACATGCTCGGGCATTTCGGTACAAGCTTTGCCTTAAATTAGAGCAAGTGCCATGGTCAACGATCGGGCTGGAGGCTCCTGGGAAGCCAAGGGGACTTTTATGTCAAGATCGCAATCCGTGCCAGCGTTTGGGTGTCTCTACCATTTCGACATTGAATCCCAAACAATACCGGAGTATTATAATACTCTCGACCCATCACACAACAACTTGGGGTGCACGCGTTCGCGAAGGCTTGCCAATCTTGCACCCACACAGTCCATGGGTCGTATAGAATCGGATTGAAGTTGAAATTTTGGGTCGACCACAAGTACGTTTTGGTTGGGAACGAGGGGCACGCTTACTGTGCCCCGTAGGTGTTTGTTTTCAAACGCCATTGGTCAGATGCTGTGGGCATATTGGTCGGCACTTATTTGGCTGTGGTTGTTGGTGGTCAAATACTACGTCAGTGGTACTACGTAGTAGTTTTATAAAGCTCATGTATTTGTCATGGGCGGCTTGTTTGCATCCATAACTTATGTTTACTTTTCTGTCCATATGTTGGCTTCCCTTCAAACTCACACCAGACACGATGTCTTTACGGTCTACCGTAGAGCACACAATAACTCACCGCACAAAACTACTCACCAAATCACACAATAACTCACCAATAGTTCCACTGAAGCACAGAATCGCACTCACCATACAACAGACAAGGGTAAAAATATGTATTATATTATACAAATATCAAGTCTAATTTATGACATTAGAAATATGAATAAAAATATATAATTTTATCCGAAAAATATCAAAATACACTCACCAGCCAGCAACAAACGACAAAATGGTGAGCAAAACAGTATGGTAAGTTATTGTGTGGTACCGGTTGTATACTCAATGAACGTTTAAAACCGTGGTCTAACTCGGACTGAGCAGACCCCAGCTCAACTTCGAACTCGGCGGGGGCCGTTCGTTTGAATTTTATCAAGCATGAACGAGAAGCTCGATTTTCAATACTGCTGTCAACTTCGTCGTTTGCATGCGAGTTGCTCACATTCGTCCACGCTTGTTAAATAATGCACTGAATTATTTACTCGATTTCAATTTTATCATCGCGATCATCTAAATACTACAATACAACGCACTGCGCAGGAGTAGAAAACTCTCAAAATTTCGACATCAATAATGTTGCTCGCAGCATCTTCGATTCGACGGACGACCAACTCCAAATTGCCAGTGCCTTAATTCTTATCAATTTTTCGCCCTCGTTCGAACAATCCTCTTGTCATTTGGCAAGATAGCCACTCTGAGGGTTGATACACACAGTGAACCAACGTTTGCTTGTGTGCGCTGTACGCTTGGTAGAACCCGCGCGACTTGGTGTTTGTATGCTCAGTCTCTTGTTTTCCTGTGCCGTTGGATTGGTGTATCCAAGTAAGATCCGCGATCGCTGGTTCAACACTCACAACCGCTGCTGCGACATGCACAGTTGGGCTCGTTGGGTTGGCACGTCGATTTCATTTTGCCTTTTGCTCGCTCCCAACCACACACGCCATGTTTGCCACTGCGATCCCGTCGAGTCCGTCGCCATCTTCAGTGTCGTCCATGGCGGCCACAGCCACGACGAAAACCTCATACCGCAAGGACTATTACGAAAAAAACAAAGAGCGCATCGCGCTGCACCAGCAAAAATACCACCTCAAGCACCGTGATCGCGTGCTCCTCCGTCGGAAGGAGTACAAAGCTCGCAACAAGGAAAACATTTCGGCCCAACACAAGGAATACCAGCGCCGCAACCGTGAAAAGATCAACGCGTACCAGCGCGAACGCCGCCGTCGAAAAAAGGTGGCCCAAACGAGCGACGACGATGACACCCAGTCGATGCAGTCCTCTGCCGTGGCAGCAAGAGACAATAAAATGAGCTTGGGCTTCCTTCTCTCAAGTGGCTGGTGAGGCTGGCCAAGCGTTAATGTTTAATTTAAGATTTCTTGTTCATGGATGTTGTCCAGAGTGATAAAGGCACGACATTCGAGCCAAGGTAACTCTATTTGATGAGGCCTTTTATTCGTGCGTGCACAGTCAGTCGGGGCGTGGTCGAGCTCACTGGAATTAAAATGGTGTTTTGTTGTCCGAACAACTCCCCAGTCTCGTTGGAATCAAAACGTGGAGTAGTTTTGTTGTTCGACCAACATCCCATTCTCGTCCAGCAACATTAGTTTATAGAATCCCCCATTTTATGCCGAGACATTTTGTATGACGACGTCTGTTGCGGCAATAGAATCCCATACATTTGGCACTTTGCCGTGGGTCCGGAAGATCGGGTGCGACTAAACGACGAAGAAAACTGTTGAAAATGTTGGTCGCACGGGTGGGTTCAACATGTCAAGTGGGTAAAGAGTGGGTTTGTGTGAACGTGGACGCTATCGTTTATAAATGATTTAACTATTCTCAGAGCACTTTTCTAATATTGTGAAATCCTTTGACCACCATTGCATTTGATTATTGTGGGGGCCACGAACAATATCCATCCACGTTGTAGTTGTCAATGTCTGCGCTGGCGTCGTCTTTATGAGGAATTTAGAAGGGCAAATTCATTCTCCACTGGCACCACATCACACCATCCCGCGACGAGCATTATTGAGAAGAATGTGGATTCATGTTCTCAACCACTCATATTCGACACCCATTAAAATGTTGCATCGCGACAACAAGTACGCACAACATAGCATGCAGATTGGTTAACGTTACCAGCAACGAGAATAGCAACGATCCTTGGATAAAATATCAATCTTGCCATCCGTGTAAAACAAAACAAATCACAAAACCTTGATTCAGCGAGCGAACAACGAATTGCTGTTTTGAGTCAGGCACTGTGTTTTGTTGTTCAGGTCGTAAACTGAAACGGAATTATTGTTTCAATCCACGGCTTGTTTCACAGTCAAAGTCGTAATCGTGTTTGATTGTAGGAGTGTAATTGATCATTTTGGGGACTGTAAGCCGGCCTGCTGCACCATTGCTGAGGTAATTTATGCAAGCGATGTCAACACAGTCCCAAAATCTTGCCTGCCTACGATATACCTGGTAGTCGATTTCGACTGTTCCGCAGCAGAAATTCCGCAGCAGTGTTCGTCGTTACAATTAAAAAAAATCAAACGGCCAAAGAAACTCATTCTGCTCAGTGACGCGGCCGGCGTTCCATAGTGACAATCACCACGAATCGGCCATATTTTCCACGTGTGACAGAAAGGGTTTTGCCGAACCATACCAATGCTTATTCCATGTGCCAATACGACTGAAGATAGTCAATGGCTTTGCCATCTTCTTGACGATTCGTCTCGAAAGAACTTTATGTCTCTTTATTGGACGAGAGCCCCCCCCCACGACAACGGGCTAGTGACGAACCCGTACGAAAGTGCCCACCAGGTCGGTCAATGTGAGTATAAAGTATGTGGAAGTGCCGATAACTTTAGTTAAATATATTTATCCCTAAAAGGGGGCACGGAGAAACACATATTTCCGTGGACAAAAAGTGCATGCTGGCCATCAGAATTCCGACAAGCTTCGACAGCCTTTCCACCATACGGATACTGATGGCTCTTGGATCCCCAACAACTCAAATTAATGTAACCCAAGGATTCAGCTTCGCTAAAAATCGAGAGTCAAGATGAAAACAAACGACCAACGCACGCAGCAACAGTGAGTACCTTGTCACCCACAACCACGCCAACACCATGGGGTCTTCTCCAAACACAATGGTCGTTGTCAGGGGTTTCAAATGTTTATATATATTCGGGTGTTACAAGGATTCAAGATCGATTTCGACCACTTTGACACATCAAGCCACAGGCATCATTCGCGCTTCTTTCTTGCCCGTGGCCAAATTAATACGAATCCACAAACCCTAATGCAACGTCCTTATTGCACGACGTTGTGAACCCGTCGTCGTACCCCTGGCAAATGCTGCGCTGGCCCGATTTCTTGCCACTCGTGTGTCGGCTCAAAGATATCAACTTCGTCAGAGAGACTGGAGTTGGGGAGGCGGTCCTTGACCTCTTCGCCGGGGATGAGCACCAGGGCCAGGCTGGCGCCTGCGATCCCTGGCGCCATGAGGCAACACCCTGCCAACACAGCAAGAAGAAAGGTTCCAGTGCGCATGGTAGCCGTGTCGATCAAAAGCAATAATGGAAGCGTGGTGGCCTGGGCTTGTGAATTGCACGTGCCAGGGGATTTGCTGCTGGCGCCGCGGGATTGGTTCGATTTTAAAAGAACTGTTTCAGACGCCGTTTCAGATCGAAGTTGATTGAACAACTTCAAGTAAAAAATGAGCAAATGCGCAGGGTTTCGATCCATGCACCTCCCGCATCGAGCGCTCACCATCTGAGCTGCAACCCCTGAAAGTGCTTTAGGAGTTCTGGAATTTGAAGTCAAGCGAGGGCGGTAATTCAAATTGTAACAGAGAAATAAAATGACATATACAACCTTCATATAGTAGTGAATAAAAATGTTGGTGACTCACTGCTGGAATTCACATTTTAAAGTTTGTATGCTCAACTCGCTGGACATTCACATCCGGACAGGGGTCATTCGTCCAATTTGGGACTCAACGCCACACACACATCATCAACTGAATGCTCATGATGACCTTGCTTACATGTTAGGAGAAGTCCAAGTACATATGCATTGCACACATACAAAAGGCCTGTGACTTGCATCTATTTCTATTCAGCTCCACGGCAGTAGCATTCATCTCCGATCTGAGACTGCTCCGCCGTGCTCATAACCATTACTGGCATGAAACTTTCAATGGTCAAATGAGTGTGTGAGGCGACACATCGTGTGCACATCCTCTTTCATTGTGATTCTGTACACAACCGGTACATGCTCTACTGTACAAAGGCTACATCGACCGTTCACTGTGATTCTGTACAATGCGTATACAGTCTTTGTACATGCTCTGCAAAGCCGTTGTATACATCACGCACATATATATATGACTAGAACACAAGATGAGGTACTTAGTTTACGACGAAATCCCTGGGGTACCGTGGAGTGAATTTGATCGACTGAGCACATTGCACCTCCTTGGCTATAGGCTTGCACAAGGGTTTGTAGGGGCAAATATCACTGAAGTACTTTCAGTCCTAATAAGTACGGAAACGAAACTCAATTTGATTGGCTACTTGATATCCATTTTGCCTGATAGAACCATCATTCCCTTCTGATCCTTATAGGTGCGGTCGGATCTAGTCGGATCGACAAAACAGGGCAAAAGACTGAAAGCCGGATATGCGGAGCTCATCCATTCCCATCAACCGGACGAAAAATACCAGCAAAAGAGGAAATAATAACATGACCCAATATTAGTTAACCGTCAAAATAATCGGTTAAAGGACGATAATTTGACACCTAAGCTACAACCCTAGGTATCGCTTTTAGCTCAGTTGGTAGAGCACTGATCTAGTACAGTAACCCAGGGTCCCCGGTTCGAATCCGGCTATCGCTATTCTTTCCTGTCGGATTGAACCCCGACGGTTGACCGGATGACGAGGGCCGCGTTCCGGATATCCGGTTCGTGACACCTCCATAAAATTACTTTCCCCCCCTTGTGAGTCCTATCAGCCGGCAAAAGCTCGAGAAGGCAACATTAAAAGTAAAATATCCAGTTAAATTTACAAATAAACTCGCAATTGACACCTGAGCTACAACCCCATATTCTTGTTTTCTAATGCATCGCATAAATCAAACTAAAAGATAAACCAATATTATTATCCCATTTCCTCAATCCTGAAGCAACCATGACAAAACACTCATCACCAAGCCACAGGGAAAGTGTTTCCTGCTTTTCGTCAACATGACCATCGTTGTCGACTCAACGCACAAAGCCTCTTGTTGACCAAGACAGCCAATACTGTCATCCAGAACAAGAGCTCAATTGACGAATGGGTCGTGTGACGGGGCACATCTACAATCTTTATCCTGGGTCAATGTGCAGCAGTAAAGGGCCGTCCACAAAGCACAGGACTGCATCAGCCCCAACACTCAAGTTGACGAGATGCCCCAAAGTCTGGAGGTGGTCAGTGGTGAAGACCATGGGGCCAGCACGGAAGTTGCAAGGTCGAAGTTTCGGCTGGGTTGGCGATCGAAGTTTCGCAATTCTCATTGCAACAGACGTGGGACCTGCTTTTCGAGGTTGTTCTCCAGGATTTGCATACGCCGGAGAGGCTGCTGAGTCGATTGGCACCGGCGACATTGGGCACAGACTATGTGCCCTTCCGCGTCCAGTTTTACGACGTAGTGTTAGACTATAAGATACGAGGCATTGATCCCTCTTTTTGATGAATTTTAGGCTGCGTGTGTCGGTGTTCGTTTTGTCAAAGACATTCGGGATGTACAGACAGTTGGATGTCTCGCGGTAGTGGGTGCAACAATTTTTCACATCCCATCTCTTGCAAAAATCCATCGTGGATGTGGTTTTCGTGGTAGTGACCGTTGTGCTAACACTGCAAACGTACGTTCACACGCATTTGTGCCAATGCAGAGTTGGAAGGCGGACAATGTTTGCCCAGACGACTCGTTTTTTGGCTCAATTGAGAGTCGGAGTACTCCAGAGTATCGCCGAAGTTGGGATGCGAAACATCGAGAGATTTGCAACAGTTGTGTGGGTAATGGGGGTCCGAATTTCTTCGCGCCAGCTTCGACAAATCTGGTTGTAGCAGAGGCCATTTGCTGAGTCAAACCACGTGGTTTCTCTCTCCCGCCAACTTTATGCCTTTGGACAGTGCTCCACAAGAGTATCGGGGCTGATGCTCTTATGGAGCACACGAATTGGATATTTGCGGCACCCAACACATATCCCCGACATCGTTCACGAGAATGGGCCTTCCGCCGCCCACTTATTGAATCAGCCACTCCGGCGGAATCGAAGCCAATACGACCGTAGTAATCTTTTGAATTTCGAACTCGCCACATGCGGTTCCACGTGTCCCATCCTCCGAAGCAAAATTCCCGCCCAAAATATGCGCTGGAAATCCAAATTATTGTTGCTGGCGCTGTTTTGACCGTGATTGTGTTGCTGAAATGCTGGCTGTGATTATTTTAATATGCAATTGAGAACCATATAGCATTGTATGATAATGATAAAACAACTAAAATAATACGTCGATTACGTCAGAAGAGTGGCCCCCACATTTGGTTGGTGCGATTTTGATAGATGCGGGAGGAAACACTATTTTGAGCAGAATGCCGGCATCATCACGTTCCTTCCGATGCCTTGTCCATGTGTCCGCGCGCGCGTGAGAGGAAGAGCAACGGCGACTTCTCATGGAGCGGATGTCAGGTCCTTGGGGAAGAGAAGAGCTTGGCGAAGCTGTGCAGGTTGCCGAGAAGTCGCCAGCGATGTCAATTGCAGCAGGAGCACAAAGATCAACTCATGGAACAACACAACACATTCAATTCACCAGGGGCGCGATACAGGGTCCCGTTACTCGGACATGGGGTTTAGCAGCGACGCCAGTCGCATCTTGTGTGTCGGAGGTTGGTGCTGTCGTCGCTGCGGGGCGCTGTCAGGGGTGGTGGTGTCGGTGGGAGAAGTCGTCGCCTTCTTTTGATGCCATCGTTCGCGCTTGTACTTTGTGATCTTGGCGCGGTTCTTCAAATAGTACGCCTTGTGAATCGCGCGGATCTTTTCGCGGTTGCTTTCGCGGTAGAGCCGTTGATTCTCTCGGACTTGATCGCGGTTGCGCTCGTAGTAGCTCGGGCGATCGGCGTCGTCGGACGAGGAGCTGTGCACGGACGCATTGTCGTTCTGTGTGAGATGATGGGGCGCCATGGGAGCGGCGGCGGCAGCGGCCGGCCGGTGGAGGAGCGACGGGAGCAAGACCGACATGGTGGGTTGTGCACGGGGGATGTGATTTTGAAAACTGGAACGTTGGCTCTGTGCGGATTCGCTGGGCCAATCAGATGCGTGTTATCCAGAATTTGGCCTCCTTCCTCGCATATCTTGAAGTTTGTATGGACGTTCTCTCGGCCGAATTCTTCGACGCCGGCCCCGCCACCACCCAAACACGTTTAAACAACTACGTTCAACCAAACAAACCAAACAAACGTGGTCCAACGTGGGTTTTATGAATTAAACGCATCGGGGTCTCACAAAACGCAACAAGTCGTGGGCCGCACAAGTTGCACACGCCGATTGGTAAATGCCGCCGTCAACACCGCAACTTCGAAGTTTGGCCCACCAACTGTGGCATGATCGCACAGCAGGGGTGTCCCCCCGTCCACTGCGTAGTGTTTCTCTTCCGATGGCCACTCGAATGGCCACCTTTGATTCCATCGAAGCTCCAACATCCTTGGCACTTGCAGGCTATCGATTCTTTGTGGTGACTTCTTGGCGTTATATCCTAATAGGTGGGACCCAATGAATAGATCTTACAAAAGTCGGTCGGTCCGCCATACCAGCCTCTCTGCTCGACCGGCTGCAACTTTGGTCTCGCGAGAGCGTCCCATCAGTCCTCCGCTTTCGTCACGTTTATGGATGCATCGAGTGGTGGTCTTGTGGACTTTGTGTTTCCAGCCGCGTCAAACAGAGATCTTGGAGTCGAACCAGCCCGTCGTTGTAACTTGTGGTCGTGTTTCACCCCCAGTCAAGACGCTGTTCTCTCAACACAGTGCTGCAGGATGTCCGTGGCGGCAACGTCTAGACAAAAGCCACCTCTTTTCATACCATGTTGATGGCATCCACCTCAAAGCATCGTCCTCTGTCCAGCGGTGGGCGGCGTGTATGCCAACCCAATGACAACTTCCTCGTCCTTGTGCGACCAAGCTGGGCGGTCGACCCTCTCTCTCTCGCGCAGACGTCGGTTCGGCGCGGTTACATATGTAACCGTTTCAGAAACCGCCCGCCAGAGGAAGCAGTCGACCGAGGCGCCGTCACATGGGCTCCAGGTCGTGGTGATCGTGTCAATCTATTACGCATGACGAACGTTGAGAAAGTCAACGGCCCAAGCAAGCAGCATGGGGGGAATCACTGCAATCTATTTACAAAGGTTGAGACGACATGCGGAACACGACCCACGTGACTGCCATTTTTCGACCCATTGGGGCAAGTCGTCCACATCGTTGTTGCCACAGAACTAGTATGCCAGCCTTGATGGCAAAGTCAACACCCGCGTGTGATTTGGTTGCCAGAATACAATATACGCACCACGAGGCGTCGTTGACCCATGCTAGTGAACACTGCCACGACCTTGGTTCTGCACTGCGAAGTCTATATTTAAAACCCTGAAACGACAATAAAAAGAATGTCTCATCAGCACACCATTCTTAAAGGGGTGCTCGACTGGACATATTGCCTTCAAGAAGTGTTCTGTCCAATTCATTGTGTCGAGAATGCAAGCCTTGATCCAACCCGAGTCCCCAACTTCCAGCTCCTCAAGCTCTGCGTCCTATTACGAACGACACCGCGCCCGCCTCTTGGAGAACCAACGACTCTACCGCCAACGGAACCGCGACAAGCTCAAACAGATCCACAAAGCGTACTACCAAAAGCACCGCGAACGCATCGTCACAACCAAGCAAGAGAAATGGCACTTGGCCCAAGCACTAAAAAAGACCCGCCAACGCATGTCCCTCAAGTTGATATTGTGCCA
>VJMH01005213.1:0-20159 GCA_009835185.1 Aphanomyces stellatus | reverse complement strand
ACATGGCTGGGTAGTATGGATGCAAACGCTGCCTGACTTGTCATGACGTTGAAAAGTTGACGTTGCGTTGACGACGTCGCTCTCAGCAAGACAGCTGTTGCAGGAGGTCGGCTAAACCCACGCAAACAACCAAGCTAAAACCAAACAAGACCAGACTACTAGCTCCAAGCAACGCTAGGTGAAGATACGCGTGGGCCAAGGCGTTCCGTGGCGTCGGTTTCGATCAAACCCGTCGTCCCACCACAAATGATGATTGGACTTTGGAAGCACCAGAGCGTCGTCCTTCAAACCCCAATTCTGCCGTAGAGAATCACCAAGCTTGGAATCGCGCACGGGTTCATTGCATCCTCGTGAGCAAACAAGCGCGGAGGATGCAAGATCACGTGTCCGCATGAACCAATAATTGAACCATTGTGTGTCTGATCTCATTCATCTCCATTCATTGGTGGATATCACTGGAGTTCGTACATGATGAGCCAATCACATGCAAGGAGGTGATTGAAGCTGCGATTCTCCTCGAACACGAGAACACCTCGAAAACGAGAGGAAAAGAAAGCAACGCTGGCCACAGAATCAATCCATGTCTGTGGACATTGAGAGCCTTACGAATGTCGACACCAGAATGAGACTGCTGAGTGGCCAAATTCAACATTTATTGTTCAAATCGACATCCGAAACAACACAGAACCTCACTGCGAACGGACACCACCACAATAGCACGTACAGTACATGGTAGCTGGAGTGACCTTGATGAAAAATATCATGTTACCTTGGCGCACCCAAGACCCAAATGGTGGTCGTCAAGGCGAAGCGAGAATGGTCAAATGTTCGTCATTCGAGACGACGGTTCTTTCTATGTTGTGTTGAACACGAGGCTAGCGGCCAGAAAAGCACTCCTCGCACCGTGGCTGTGGCAGAGCCCATGCTGTCGGGCAGCCCCTCGACAGCCACTGATACTGCAACGTCGCTTGCCGCCATGGGCACGACAGAGTCCGTCGATCTGCGCCGGCGTCACGCATCCGTCCACGAAACACGTGAGAGAGCCGCCGTGGCGCGAGCACTTGCCGTGGCGGCGGGCGTAGGATGTACAGCCCGTGGCCTTGCACTGCCGGGAGTTCTTATTGGTCGTCTTTCGTGGTGACGTCACGGGCACCGCCAGGAGACTGTGAATAGATTGGCTGGCTTTGGCGGCGATGGCGGCGACGAGCAGCTTTTCATGGTGCAGGCATCGACCCCCAACTTTGGCAAACCGCGTGCAGTCGACTTCAGTGCAGAAGAGCACAGCTGTCATCGTGGTAATTGAATTGTGTGAAAACGACTGGATCGAGACAACCGTTGAAACGCCGCACGAGTGATGGGTGTCTGTTCGCAGTAAGGTTCTGTCGTTCGAATGACCGCTTTTGCTTCCGACGAATTTATTTAAATTAATGGCTAGCGCTTGCATTCGAGCGTTGGCGCATGGAAGAATTGAAGACACATTTTGATAACGATTCTTGTGAAATTTGTTGACAGTGAGACCACACCAATCGACACTTCGTGCGACGCGACCTGTACTTTGCATCTGGTTTGTGAGTTTGGCAACCCATCGAAGCAAAAAGCACCGCATTGTTTGAGCCCGAACGCCTCTTTTGCTGTATGGAAACGAGTGAACTTATATATAAAGGACTATGATTGGTTAAATATCAAACAGTTTTGTCCAATGAATGTGTTCTTGGGGCTGATGTGGTGGTCCAGCACAATTTGATTGGTCCATAAATTATTCATTTGAATTGATGGGCAACAGAGTTGAAAAGCAGCGTCGCTGATTTGGAACACACCTATCGTTCGATGAAGCGCCGGATGGGGAGGAGACGCGATCTCGTGTTGCATAACTTTGGCACCTTGATGGGGCTTTTTGTAGCACACTTTTGGATTTGTCGAAACTCGCCACTCTATTCGTTCGACTTAAAGTGGCTACAACCAAGCGACACTCTCAATCCTACCTCTCTGCAAACACTCGCAGGTTTTCGTTCGAGTCGGCACGGTCCATACAACAAGAATCCATCACACTTTCAACATCAATCAGGTGTCGACGGATTGTCACAACCGAGCGACTGAATTGAACTCTTGTGTCTCTATATTACTTGGTGTCTATGATGGTGGCGGGTATTGAAGGCCATGGTGGCGGCTACTGCCAGACCGGCCAGTCGTCGACCGCAGCGAAATGAGTTTCGTCGTCGTCGGTCCTGTCTCTCCCTTTTTGTAGCCTTGGTGGAGGCAATCCATGACAACACGAGCGTAATGCTGGAGCACGTGGCTAGGGTTCACAAGGGCACGGTGCTGGCGGTCGAGGACAACGAGGCACCCGATCGTCTCGCGCGAATCACGGTGCACGAGCGGCGCCGTCCCGCAAAACTGGAACGTTTGATCGTGTTGGTTGACGCAGCAGATCCGGCCGAGCTGCATCGCGCGCGTGCAGATGAGCCGGAACGCGTCCGAGTGAGTGTACGCCGCGAGGCCTTGGTGCGCCAATACGACCGTCGTAGTTGGGGCTGTTGTGACAACGATGGCACCGTACGCACACTCCATCGCCTCGCACAGAAGCGTGCACATGTGCTGAAGTCGATCTTCCGACGTAAACTGGTTGCTGAAGGGGATGCCGCCGCGGCTGCTCGAAATCGGCGACACGAGCGGCTTGACGGGCTTGGATTTGAATTGGATAGTCAAGAGACTCCGCGGTGGGTCCTGGGGAGGCGGGAGCTGGCTGGTCGCGCGCGTCGCACGCACGGGTGGCGCCATTGGTCGAGGCGGATGGTAAGGTGTTGAAGATGGTGGCATGAACGAGAGTGTCGACGACAGCGGCGGCGCGCCATGCTGTGGTGTCGGCAGCGCTTTTTGTCGGAAGAATTCAAATGACTTGGGCTCGTCGGCGACTGCTTTTTGGTCGCAGCACCAGACGCAGACGGTTGTGAGCGCGATGCCGATCCATGGTACGCGGACGTAGCGGAACTGCAGACATTTGGAGCAGTAGATTTCGCCGCACTAGGACGACGATGTGAGGAAGCGGACGAGGGGGGGATGGAGGAAGGTACCACGCGGCAATGGTGCTTGCGGCGGTAGAACGGTCGAAACTTCTTGACGCAGGCGTTGCAGCGGTCGCTCGCGGCATCGGGCTTCCAGTCGTCCACTGAGATCCCATGGAGAATGTCGATTCCATCCAAGTCTTCCTCGTTGAAGACGTCGGTGAAGCGCATCGAGCCGAGGAGCACGGTGGTGGCGGTGGCGAGTATGGTGGACGACGACGTGGGAATGTGCGCTCACGCGACGGATGCTGATGGACGGACCGACAAGCTCGGAAGAGATGATGTCGCACGAAGAGATTCGCTACTCTCTCGCCCCAAGACCGTCCCGACTCAATGAGGTCGCTCGCCATATGCAGAGAATGTAGAGACCAGGCACACTGCTCTATGACGCCGCCCAGGCGTCACTCTGATGATGCACGCAGGCATGTTCGACGAAGAGATGCGCATCTCACGACAGGGGGACGATATACATTGTCCATGAGCTGCCAAAGCAGCATTGCCAAGGCTGCGGTCGCCGCAGGTTCCTCGCGTCCAGCATGGCGCCAGAGAGAGTCGCGTGGCTGCAGTCTGGGCACAATCATGAAATAGTGTATTACACACTATATTTAGTTTTACATTATTTCATTCAATTGCCCCTGACGGTTTCGCGCATTTCCCGCCGCCGCCGCAGAACAAGATGCACCACCGCCAGCAGCATGCAACGGAACCTTACATTCTCGGTGTGGGTACGTTTCCTTGGTTGACGAATTCCATGACGATGGGGCGTGGTAGATGGACGAACCTTCCCCGTGTACTTTACCGACGGCGTCGGCGACCATCGGCTCAAGATCACCATCGTCTCGGTCGCCCAGCGCATGGAGCATTATCTCTACTTGCCCGAGACAACCGTGGGAATCCTCGCGTCCGCCGCCAAGTGCGACGTTGCGTCTCATGTACATCTCTCTCGTCCGAGGAGGTGGATCATTGTCGCCCCCAGGCGTTCAAGGAGTTCTTGATTGGACATATTTGCCTGCGGAAACAACTTCGCAAGGATACGTTCTTCCTCGGCCAGGTAGTCCAACACATGCGGGTCATCTTTTCATATGGGAGTCTCCTAGACGCGATTCACCGAAGCTTCGTTTCATGTCGACCCGCCGCTCGCAGACGGCGACGACATCGGTGGCATCCCGACACGAAGAATGGTCACGGAACTCGGGGATGTCCTGCGTCTTCTCAGCGACCAACGTTGTGTATGTGCCATTTTTCGTCACCGTTTTCGTCACACGTTGTCTCGTAGTTTCAAGAGCGGCAGATCTGGAGCAACCAGCAGTTGTTTGATGCGTTGACCAAGGGCTTTGAGCACATGCAGACACTCGCGGCGTCTTTTCGTCCGTGACAAGATGCATGCCCATGGCACATGGATCACTTTGTTCTAGTGCAACAAGAACATCTTGTCAAGAAACTCGCGGCCGATCTCGACATGGTACGCATAGGCAGGCTGCGCGCAATGTTGAATTGGGCGGCAGTGGAAAGCCGCGTCACACGAGCGGACTCTGCGGATCGACAGCACGTTCCAGCAGCAGCGTATGAAGACAAAGGCGACGCGTTGGCTCTATGTGTTGGTTCTAGAGGCCCAACTGAGTCGCGTGGAGAATGCAACGGAAACATTGCATCGCGCGATGGAAGTAAGCCGACACAGGAGCAGGTCAATCGACGACAGCATGTGTAGTCGATGGCACAGCAGATGCAGAGCGCCATGCACGAGATCCACCAGACGCGAGACGAGATGGACCAAGCTTGGCGAGTCAAGCAAAAGACGGTCGAGATGGAGACCGACCGCGCCAAGAAGGAGGTTGGTTGTCGTAATCACAAGGACACTGAGTCTTGCAGTGGCACGAGTTTCGCGTGGACAACAAGCGGCACTTGGAGCGGATCAAAGATGCGTTTGGCCTCTTGAACGAAGCGCAGTCGAGGAGCAGCAAACAAGTGGTCAACCTCGCCGGTCAAGTGAATGCTTTGAGCCAGATGAAGGACAAGGTCGAGCTGAATGGGCAAGTGATCACGGAAGTGCGACACGCGTATTTGGAGGTGACCGATTCCATCCTTCTCTCTCGAGTCATGACGTAGAGGTAGATCTTGCCCAAGCTACAAGACATGGTCGTGCTCGAGCGGAAGCGCGAAGCAATCGCAGCCGTGCACAATCTAGCCTTCGACAAGCCTTCCTTCTAGGACAGAGCACCCGCCCATAAAACTTGCCTAAGGGTGGTCTGGATGGATACCACTTCCAATTTTTTGGTCAAAATTTTGTAATGACGTTTTCACACTTTTTTCTTAATATTCCACATTCCATTAAAAAATGGAGATCTGAGCTTCTCCATATATTTTATGCCATTTTGGACAAAAAAATGGCACATATTTTATCGCACAATTTTGATGTCTTGAGACGCCATTTTGTTGAAAATGTCATAAATCAAATTATCCGGATTTTTTGCCCGAAAGGTGTGGGAAAAAGTACAACTACAGTAACTAGGTCTAAATGCCACTTCCAATTTTTTGGTCAAAATCTTGCAATGTCGTTTTCACTCTTTTTTCCCAATATTCCAAATTCGATTAAAAAATGGAGGTCTGAGCTCCAAAAATTTTATGTCATTTTGGGCCATAAAATGACACAAATATTATTGCATATTTCGGGCGTCCAGACACGCCATTTCGTCAAAAATGTTATAGATCAATTTATCCGGACTGTATGCCATATTTTGACCATTTTGTGCCATAATTGATGGCATTTCTTTTTCATACTCGTACAAACAAGTAAATTCGAGTCGAAAGAATGAAAAAAAATACATTTTTGAAACCGACCATGGGTTTTGCGTCAAAAACCCCGCGTGAATTGCCCTTTCCCGTTTCACACGACGGTTGCAGTTCTCCCCAAGGGCATCAACATGCAGTCGCCCGTGCGCGTGCGGCGCATTCGCATGACGTCGTCGCAAGGCGAAGACGAGTCATCGGTCGTGGTGGGAGGAGGACACTCGGTGCCCGAAGCGCCGCCCCTTCCTCGCGTTCCGCTGGAGTCGCTTCCTTGGAGTTTCCTCCCGTCGCGAAGCAAATACGCGCAGCGGCCGCGGCTGCGACAAGGTAACTGCATGTTCCTCGACCGCGCGCGCGTTTGATCCTCGACGCAGGCTCGTCTGGCGGCGTCGTCGACGGCGTGCTCTATCTCTTTGGTGGATTTGAAGACAACGGCCATCGCTCCAACGGCCTCGTCCAGTACGACATGACGGCCCACACATGGAGCGATGTTGAGTGCTTTGGTAAATGCTGTTCCATTCTCGTCTTGGTCTCTTCTCATGCGCACATCGTTTAGGCAAGATCCCCGCGCCGCGATACGGTCACGCATGCTGTCTCTACGACCACCAACTCTGGTGCTTTGGTGGGCAAGGCCCCGAGGAAGGATTGAACCACAAGAACATCCTCGGGGACTTGAGCATCCTCGACCTCCGCACGCGCGAGTGGCGGCGCGGCGTCGTCTCATGCGCCGGCAGCCAAGGACACGTGACCTTCCTCCCGCTGCCGCGGCGCGGCCACAGTTTGGTCGTGCACAATCACTCGCTCTTTCTCTACGCGGGCGCGGGACCCGACCGGATCTACGGCAAGGACGCATACTTTGGCGACTTGCAGCGACTCGACCTCGACTCCATGTGCTGGCACGAACCGGCCATGTCGGGCGTGCTTCCGGCGCCGCGGTCGCAGCATGCTGCGTTGGTGGTCCGTGTCTCATCTTGACCACCTAGATGACCAAGATGACGTAGGTCCACGACACGATGGTTGTCTTTGGCGGACAGTCGTCAGCACCCAAGAAATCGTCCTTGTCACAACTCATGAGTCTCGGCCGCCCGACGTCGCTCAAGGAGATCGTCGTGGATCGGAAGAGCCTCCAAGTCGAGATGGCGCCACGGGACACGGGCTTTGCCTCGAACGCGCTCCATCTACTGGACCTCCTGACGTTCACGTGGACGTCGCCGCCGCTCGCGGGCATGCCGCCGGCGCCGCGGTACGGACACGTCATGGTCGCCCATCCACAGAACCCGCTCTGTCTCTTTCTCTTTGGCGGGATTACGGAACACGGCGGATATCAAGACACAACCGTGCACTGCGTCGACCTCGAGCTACACCGCTGGTCGACGCTGGCGGGCCTCCTTGACCCGATGCCGCCACGGACGCGCCACGCCATGTTTGCACACGGATGTGAGGTAAATACTCTTGATGCACTCCTAGAACCCACATACACCTCTTTGGCAGATGATGATCTTTGGCGGGTGTGGTGCCGAAGGACTCTGCGTTGGCGATGTCTTCACCATCAAGCTCCCCGACATCACTCCACCGACTCCTACGGCGCTGAAGCGCCTCGCTCAAGACCCACCTCCACCCAAAGTCTCCCCAACCCGACCCCAGACCATGTCCATGGCAACCAAACCGTTCTCGGCCAAACCGACGAGGGGTACCATCAGCATCAGTCCTATCAAGGCCGCGCGATCAAGCACGATGCGGGAATCGCCTTGGACGGCCGTGGGACTGCCTCAGTAATTTACTGAATGAGGCATACGTCCTATGATCCTGATGGGAGAGGCATGTAGACAAAATTCTCGGTCGAAGGGTGGCTTTGAAAAAAGCCAGGTAGATGTTGTCGATCACTTGATCAAGCGAGGACGACGGAGATGCGACATGCAAATTTAAGCAGACTTCTTGTCGGCCTTGGTGGGCTTGCCTTCCGAAGCAGACTTCTTGGGCAACAACACGTTGTGGATGTTGGGCAAGACACCACCCGACGCGATGGTCACATCGCCCAACAACTTGTTCAATTCTTCGTCGTTACGAACGGCCAATTGAATGTGGCGGGGGATGATACGGGACTTCTTGTTGTCGCGTGCGGCGTTACCAGCCAATTCCAAGATTTCGGCGCAGAGGTATTCCAAGACAGCGGCGAGGTAGACGGGGGCACCACCACCGATGCGTTGGGCGTAGCGACCCTTCTTCAAGAAACGAGCGACGCGACCGACGGGGAATTGAAGGCCGGCCTTCGACGAACGGGACGAGGCCTTGCCCTTCTTGCCGCGACCACCAGTAGCTTTTCCTTTGCCAGACATTCTTGAGTTGAGTTCAAATTGAATAATGAGCTCTTGGTGTGAGTGAATAGCAAAACGGTAAAAGGCGGGGAAGAAATCCCGCCAATCAAATTCCTTCGTTCCAAATTCCTCCAATCAAACATTGTATAGATGAGCCAGCCAATCACGACGGAGTATTTCGCGCCGATTGAATTTCGCGGTGCCTCGCCAAAGCAGTCTCATTTTTGAATTTACGTTCTCAACAACAATGGCGAAGACCCCCTCGAAGAAGTCGGCTAAGGCCCCCAAGAAGTCCGGCGAAGGCAAGGGCAAGGGCAAGCGCATCAAGCGCGTCGAATCCTACTCGACCTACATCTACAAGGTCTTGAAGCAAGTGCACCCCGAAACCGGTATTTCCAAGCGCGGCATGTCGATCATGAACTCGTTCATCAACGATATCTTCGAACGTATCGCCTCGGAAGCCGGCAAGTTGAGCCGCTACAACAAGAAGTCCACCTTGTCGTCCCGTGAAATCCAAACCGCCGTGCGTCTCATGCTCCCCGGTGAATTGGCCAAGCACGCCGTCTCGGAAGGCACGAAGGCCGTGACGAAGTTCACCTCGTCGGCTTAAATGCTCTTCATTTCGACGCCTCTCGACTGAAGCGTTCTCTCTATCTGGTGTTTTTAAACACCACCCATCTCGACAGAAATGGCTATCGATGCACGCAGCTATTATTGAGTCCACATTTGGTGGACTACAAAGTACATATTTGACGCCTTTGTAAATGTCATTTGTAAGGCAAGAGAGAGCTAAATGCCCCGTTTTAGTCGAGGTCCCGAGGTGCAGAGGACATGGTAAAGGTCGGTATAGAGGACATGGTGAGGTCGAGGAGCATTTGGTGGCATAGAAATCCTTATGCATTCAAGTCGGGTAAAAGCAAATCGTTGTTCACTTCAAGATCTGTTTGAGCTTGTACGGAAGCACCAAATGCTTGATAAAGTTTCGGGTTTCCGTGAAGCGCACGCTTTCATCCATCACGTCGGCATCAAACCCAAGGCGCCAAGCAATGTCCTTCCGCGATGGGTCTTCATGCAGTTCTTCAACTTCCGCGACGAACCTAGTCAAAGAAAAGTAGTTGTTTGGTGGCTAATTGTTGAAATCGTATACTTGTCGGCAGCCTCGTTGGACGCAAAGATGCCATACTTGACCAAGCGCTCCTTGCGGGCATAAATGAGCCGTGCAATGTCGCGCAAATCGTATTCTGGGTGGTATTGGACGCCCCAGAACTCGCCCTACGCGCATTGTCAACCAAAGGGCATGACATGGACATGTACATTCAAGTGGCGCACAGCAACGGCCTGGACCGTCGTGAAGGCATTCCCGCTCAGAACCAAGCTGCCAGGACGCACATGTGTGATCTCGTCGTAGTGGCTCGTGAACGCGTCAAAGACCGACGGTTTCCCTTCATACAGAGGATGCGCTCGGCCTTCCGGCGTCAACGAGATCTATGGCATAAAGAAGAGGAATAACCTGTGGATGATGAACAATACCTTTCGCGCAACACCCATTTCTCGACCCCGAGGGTTCTTCGAGACGACCCCGCCCGCAGCCACGACAGCGATTTGCGCGGCCCAGCAACTTCCATATTGCGGGATGCCATAGGCAAAGCA
This sequence comes from Aphanomyces stellatus, assembly GCA_009835185.1. Lineage (NCBI taxonomy): Eukaryota > Oomycota > Saprolegniomycetes > Saprolegniales > Verrucalvaceae > Aphanomyces > Aphanomyces stellatus. The sequence goes on along the minus strand of VJMH01005213.1, from coordinate 10,345 downwards.
TTGCTTGGCCAGATCCAGTTGACGGGTGACGCGTTCGTCGGCAGTGTCGTGGACCGTCAAGCTAAATCGTGGGGTAAGGCGCCCGAAACCGAGAGAGACCAAAGAGCGGTGTCCCAACCTGCATCCAGTCCACGCGACCGCATCGTACTGACTCAAGTCGGGTGCTTGGAAGGGTCCATCGGATGGAAAGAGCACGTCGTGTGTGGTCGGAATGCCGTTGGCGCTCGCGGCGAGCATCTTCTTGAAGAGATCAGACGCCAAATTCACGCCGCCCTTGATGAGGTCAGAGCGACCTTCAGGGGAATACCCATCAACGATGAGGAATCGCAGCGCATTGGACTTGGTGGAAAAGGTGCGGAAGTTGCGCGCGGCTTGCATCATCTGGGCCGTCGGTGGCGACACTGATTCCACACGAAGCTCAACGACGAGTGAGAGAACGAGGGGCAAAAAGTATCTTCGCGTTTCGCCCAAGTATCCGGGAAACGCCAGTATCCGGATATCCTCCTGAAGAACGACAACTTGCGCGCGTCGACAGCAGCAAGCGCCAACGGACCTCGTCACGAGGAAGAGATGTTGGCATGCAACATGTGGATGCGTGAGAATGGAACACGCAAATGAGGTCGCCGCGCCCCAAGAAATAAGGGCGACAGATTCTTCGCACATTGTGTATGGATGTTGACTCGATGAAGGACTGGCAAAACATGCGTCGAGCGAGGAAGGCATCATTGGAGGTTTCTTGGAGAGAGCTTTAATATTCTTCGTACGAAGGTGACCGACGATCGTTCTGCCCTTGGGAAAGGAAATGGCACGAGGATGGAGGATGCGGATGCAAGAACGCGATACCACTCGATGTACAGTGGAGGCTGCCCTCAATGAGGGAAATGAGGGATGGACTACGAGGATGCTTGAGCGTGAGAAAGGTTGCCACACTTGAACAAATGCGCGCATGTTAATTACTGGGTTCCTATTTCGCTGCGGCGGCGCCGTCGCGTGTCTCTACAAACCGCCAAACTGCGACCCCCGAAGCACTTCAAGAATCGCAGAGCCGACAACGAGGAAGAAGAGAAAACCCATGAGCACGGGGCCGACCTTGTAGCCTTCTTCGTGGGTCACCTACACTCGACAAGGACGTGAAGGAAAGCATTCGCGGGGATGGAGCTTGACACAGTTACGTACTCTGGCGCTCGTGGGAACCTTGCCGCGCTTGGTGATGTTGTTCAAGTGCTTTTCGTTGCGGAGGCGGAGCTTGGCGGGCGTCGAGGCGTTGGACATCTTGGGGGCCACGTGGATGATATTCGAATGTGAGCGCACACCTCCACAGCGTCATACGTGTCCTTGTCCGGATATTTCGATCATCGAAAAAGATCGAAAAAGCTCTCTAAAATAAAACTGGTAACCACTTATATATAGATGGCATGTTTTAAGGCATGTTTTTAAAACATGCCCTCTATATATAAATGTTAGACATTTAATACAAATATTTTTAATGTCTAAATTTTTCGCATTCAAAATATTTTATTTTTGTCCTTTTAATTGATTGCCAGAAGACATCATATTATAAGGTATTCCTTCTCAGAATTGCCATGCCCTCATTGGACATCAAGGCTGATGTCGATGGCCTGAAAGAGAGTGAACCTTTAATGCACAAATTATTCGCTGTGCTGTGATAGATGTGCATCTATCGTAATGAACGACCGCCGTCTACTTTGCAAGCACTGAACCATCGTCATCTCCATTCTGCTAATACTCTTAAATATTATATTGGTCCCGCGCCAAATTTGCCCAGTTGCTGAATGAAGGTGGATCGAGAGACGAAAATGGAGCTGAGGACTGAATTACAGCTAAAGAAGGCATTCAACTAGTCGGAGTTCTTGCGAGGAGGTGGCGAGCGATGGCGATCCCCCGGTGAACGAGAGCGGGACGGACGGCGACGGTCTCGCGGCGAATGCGAGCGAGAGCGATCGCGCCCCCCTGCGGGTTTGATGCGAATGCGTCGTCCGTCGAATTCCGTGTCGTCTAACTTTCGGATGACGTTGTCAAGGTCGGACTTGGATGCCAATTCAACAATGCTACAGCAACCACAATGAGGGTCGTCTTGTGCACGAAAAGCCATACGCGTCGTCGCCGTCCATGTCACAGAACGTCACGTCCCCCGCTTTGCGAATGTAATCCTTGACGTCGCGCCAGTCGACATTTCTCGAAAGACCCGACACGCGAACTTTGTGTCCCCCCGACGAACGCTCACGACCTCCTCGTCCTGGAAGGGAGATGAATGAGAAAAGCCAATTGGGACAATGGTTTCCGTACGTTCGTCGTCGTCGCGGCGGTCACGGCGGTCTCTGTCTCGATCGCGATGGTCACGATCACGGTCGCGATCACGGTCCCGATAGTCGCGATCGCGGTCTCTGTGATCGCGGTCGCGGTGATCCCGGTCATCGCTTCGTTCGTCTTTGGTGCCGCGACGGACGCCGCCGCGGGCAAGTTGTACACGGACGCGCTCTCCTAAGATCTCCTTCCCATCCATGTCCTTGATCGCATCGTCCGCGTCGCGCGGGTCTTCAAAGTCCTGACACGAAGAAGACACTCACACGGATGATTCGACGTCGACGACGGACGGCCGCACACAACGCACCACGAACGCAAACCCGGGGGGGTTTCGTGCGAGCCACACATTCACGATCTTGCCAAAGCGCTCGAAGGCCACCTCGAGATCGCGGTTCACGACTGTCTTTGGAATTCCACCGACATACACGCGGATCCCGCTCATCGTGCAGGTATCTGCAATTCGATGAAGGTCTGAACCACACCGTCCCTTGAAGCACAGGCATACGGATGATTATCCGAACTCCCAGCGATGCGCTTTACATTAAATGTGCTCATTATCGACACCTTTATTCAATACAAATAACAAGGTCAAGTCAGGAACTAATTACAATCGGAAAATTCCGATACAATTCAGAAGTTTGATTGGCAATATCTGACCAATGAACAAATTGCAAACTCTCCAGCGATTCTTCCGACATTTTTCAACAAGGCGAAGTCAAAATGGTGGATATCAAAATGGTGGACGTCAAAATGGTGGAAACACCGCATCGCATGTTGGAAAGCAAGAAGTCACCTCACACTGTCAATCAACATATATCCAACACAACCATGTCAACACACTAGAAAACAAAATCAAGGGGAGGCTCAAGGCTTCACCGCAGTCTACAGAGAGTCATCGTCGTCATCGTCATCATCATCGTCGTCATCATCATCGTCGTCATCGTCATCATCGTCGTCATCGTCATCATCATCGTCGTCATCATCGTCATCGTCATCATCGTCATCATCGTCGTCATCATCGTCATCATCGTCGTCATCATCGTCGTCATCGTCGTCATCATCGTCGTCATCATCGTCATCATCGTCGTCATCGTCATCATCGTCGTCATCGTCATCGTCGGCACTTTGGCTTGCATCCGCTTGCATTTGGTGCGCGGAGGCTCGATTCGCGGACTCGGGAATATCTCGTTCGGTTGTTCCGCTTCCATAATGCTGCCACCACCACTGCGGCCAATAATCCAAGCGGCGCGATGGAGCAACAACGCGCATGACGGGGATGTCCTCCGTGACGTCGACGCTGCTGTCGCTGGCAGTCGCGCCGCACATGACGGCCATCGCCGCAAGGAGGACGGCGGAGGCGGCGTTCACGCGCATCCGAGTCGACTCGTCTCGCAAAAAGACAAACTGAATCTTGATCTTCTGGTCGACGATTGTCATGATTAACTTTATCTGTCTTACCTACTACATTTACTTCAATTCAAGCTGGAAATAATTCACAGGCTTACAATTAAGGGTTCTTATCTGTCATCTGCCTCTGGGTGCAATCCACCAATCAAATTACGTGTCCCGTCGCCCTTTGTGAAAATCAGCGACAAAAGCTGGTCAGAACCCGAATGGCCAGACAAAGGCAGGGACTCTTCCAATCCATTATCACTTCTTTCGACGCAGGGTTTGACTTGTATTGACTATACTTCATAAGATTTGTGTTGTTTTCCATATCCCAGGCATCCTAAAACCAAGACAAACGACTCGCGATCATAATTTACACCCTCTTTGGTCGACGATTTCTGTGATGCGAAATCTTTCACTGCAGGAATTCTGAGTTCGGCAGACGCGTCAACTCTGCCCAAGGTCGCGGTAGCTCGAGGACTGCTGGTTCGTCGCACCGATGGGCGGCAGCGGCCGCGCCTGGTTGGCGACGTTGGCCGTCGCGCCCGGCGGCAGCTTGGTCTTGCGCAGCTTGGGCGGTACGGGTGCCCCTGTGTTAAGTGCCGTGGGCTTGAGCACTTGAAGGACGCCGACGTTGGGACTGCGTCCGAACGTCTTGTTGTACGTTTCTTCTCGATTGAGCAACTCCCGCTTGATGTACGCCATCTCGTCCACCGTCTGCTGCACGAGTGCGTCCTTCTCCGCGACGTCTACCGCGCCTCATCACCACCTCCTCACGTTCACCATGTACCTTGCTCGAGGTCGGCAATTCGATTCAAGTCTTCAAGTCGACTGTCTCGCCGCGCATATACTTGTTCCCATTCGCGGATCTTGCCAATCAACTGCTGCTGCTGCTCTTGGAGCAATTGTCGCGTCTTCTCAAATTGACCTGCGCAAGTCAACTCTATCTTCCATCGCTTTCGTAAACCTACTGTTTAGCGCCTGGGTCTCGTGCAAGTGGACTTCCACGAGTTGCTCGACTTCGACCTTGTGGTGCTTGCGCTGCGTTTCCAGACACTGTTCCTTGTCGGTCTGCCACACGAGTTCCTTCTGGATCAGTTCAGCTCGCTTCTCCTATACTCCACATCGTCATCATCTTGAACGTATCCACGTTTGCCGTACCGCGATGGTTCGCAACAAGGTCTCCTTTTCTCCCTCGAGTGCCTTGAGCCCCTGGGCCTGCATGCCAATCGCGCGGTTGCATGCCTCGACCGTGTTGTTCAACGCCGCGATCGCTATCTGGTGTTTGTCCACAATCGCCGCGACGCCCACGCGCATCTCGGCGTCCTTCTTCTCCCGCAACTCCCCCAGCTGGCGCTGCAGCTCGCGCCCACCAAACTCGATCTCGTCGTTGAGTTTGTCGTTCAACGTCGCCACCTGCTGCGAGTGCTGGGCCTCGAGGCGGTCTCGCGCCGCTGCCGCCGCCGCCGCGCGTTGCGTCACGTCTGCGTCAAACAGCCGACGCGTTGCCTCCATTTCCGCTGCGTGTTTGGTCGCCATCTCCGTGAGCAACCCTTGCTGGTGTTTGTCGTTTGCGTCCAACTTGTCGCGCCAGTGCGTCTCGAGCTCCGTGAGGTGGCTCTTGTAGTCGGCCAGCACCCCCTCGACCATGGTCTTGTGCGTAGCGTCTATAGAGGTGCGTGTTGAGTATTCGGCATGTCACGGTGACATGCCTTGGGCTGCCCACGCCTCGTCGAATTCAGTTTGCTTGGCCGTGAGCGTGGTCGCCCATCGCTCGATCTGGGCTTCCAAAGCGGCCACTTCGGACTTTTGCATCTCGAGCAGAAACACCCGCTGCTCGTCTACGTGGACTTGCATAGTCGCTTCAGCTTTGGCGACCGCTGTGCCCTGTCAGCCCTCGATAGAAGAACACTAGTACCCTACCCTCCTGCAGCGAAACCACTGTGGCTGCCTCCAGTGCTTCCATCTCGCGCGCATGGGCTTGCTTGAGCGCAGCGACTGCCTCTACGTGCCCCCGCGCACTCAGCTCGGTCTTTTGCTTGAGTGTTTTGAACTCATTTTCGAGCTTTTCGAACTTTTCCTTGTCCTTCTTGGCCTGTTTTGCCGCCTTGTCCCGCTCAGCTTCCTATGCATGTGTCAACCATACTCTTATTGGCCATGCGCACATGCAACGCCTGCTGCTTTTGCCACTCGCGCTGATCCTTGATTGCCGCTGCTTCGGTCGCTTTCACTTGGTCTTGCACCCCCTTGAGCTGCCCCTGCCACTGTTTTTGCTGGTCGTGGAGCTGCCCCAGCCTGTCTTCGTTGCTCTCAATCACCTTTTGTGCCTGCGTTCATGACTGTGTTTATTGCCTTCACTCTAACCTCCTTACCGCCGCCAATTGTGCGCGCAGCGACGCCGCCTGGGCCTCCATCTCTTGTTTCTGCGACTGGGACATGGACTGCGCCGACTGCTGCAACTGCTTCAGTGCCTTTTCGTGCTCGGCAATCAGCTCCCCTTCCCGCGCCTTTTGCCGCCCCAGCTCGGCCTGCAACGACGCCACATTGGCCGCGAACCTGGCCTGGGTTTCTTCGGCGGCCTTTTCAATCTTCGCCTTTTCCCCTGCACGACAGTGCATCAGCCTCGTCATGGTCACTGATCTGTACCTCGGAGGGCATTGACGTCCCCTTGATGCGTCTCCGAGACGCTCTTCCACTCGGCTTCTTTCATAGCCAACGTCGCACCCATGTCTTTGATTTTCTTTTGCGCCGCCAACAATTGCGTCTTGAGCTCGTCCTCGGACTTTGTGTTGGCCTGGAGTTGTGCTTGCAGCTTCTGCACTTCGGTCCCGCGGTCTTTCAGCGTCGCTTGGGCCGTGCACAATTCGACTTGGAGGTTCTTGACTGCTGCGGTCCACTGTTTTTCCTTATCCGACAAGCTAGCGCCACCACTTGTTTCAGCCACGAGTCACGTGGGACAAAGTACCTAGATGACGTCGACTTGTGGTCCATGTGGAGTTTGTCCATCGTATCCTGGAGCGCGCGCCGCTCCGCTTCGAGCGCTTCGACTTGCCGCCGCAGCTTGGCCACTTCGTCTTCAAGCATGCTGATTTGATTCTGCCGTTCGCTTAAATTGGACTTGGCGTCGGCCAGCGCCGCATCCGCGTTGCCCGCGAGCGTCGTTGCCGTTCGTTTTTCGTTTTGCAATTCGATCTCACTCGCCTTGCATTGCGCCCGCAGCGCCGTCACCGTTTGTTGCAAGTCCTGCGCACGGTTGTTACAACCTGACGACAAAGCACCAAAACTCGCACCGATTTTTCCCCCCGGAGATTAGTTTCGCTGTGCCGGAGAGCCTCGATTTCGCTCAACAAGCGTTCCATCTGGTGCATTGTGTCGACGAGGTGCGCATGTGCCTCGAAACACGCACCTTGGACACCAACTCGGATTTCATCGAGTCGGCCGACGAAGTACACTCGAGTTCGCGCCGCCGGACCGCCAACTTGGCCTCGTGCTCGGCCTGTTCCGTCAATTGATGCACTTGCAATTGGTGCGCTTTCTCCAGCGCCGCCACTTTGACCGCAAAGTCTGCCCGCATTGCGTCCTGCGAAATAAAAGAAATAATTCGTCCTTGGCGCGCTCGCAACTCGTGCCGACCTGCTGGTTGAGCTGGCTCGTGAGCATATCGTTGAACTTTCTGTTGGACTGCGTGACCATGTCGGCCACCTCGTCCGTGTGCTTTAACTGCATTGCAGCCATGTCGGCCTGTGGCATCCTTTAAATCGTTCGCGCCGCCCTGGTAAATCCTACCTGGCCGTGCGTTGCCCTCGCTTGTACAGCTTCGAGCGTTGATTTGAGCTCCGCCACACGGTCCTGAAAACTACCCCTCGCCTTGCGCAATTCGCCAGCCATCGTTTCGATCTCGCCTTGAAAGTGCTCCTCCAACTGCGTCTGCTGCAGCCGCACTTCGGTCTTGTACCGCTCAAACTCGGCGAACGCGTCCGCCTTGTCTTTTAGATGGCGCTCCTTAAGCTTCTTCACGTTTTCCATCGACTTGAGTGCGGCCTCCCGCTTCTCCAGCGTCTCCTTGAGCTGACCCATCTTGGTCGCAGCCTCCCGCGCCAGCATCTCGGTCTCCCGCCGGTGGCTCGCGACGGTCGTCTGCAGCTCCGACGCCGCGTCTTCATTCTTGGTATTGAGGTGGAAGATGACTTTGGTCAACTGCGCAATCTTCTTGCTCATCTTCATGTGGAGATCATTGTCCATAGTGCCGCTCGTCGCGCCGCCGACGTAGCCGCGCTCGAGAGAAAGATGCCACCGTCCCACGCACCGTAACCGATGCGCGATGCCGAGCGTTTCGACGTATAAATAGCCCGTGTGATGGACGAGCGCCACCTGCACCTTCCGCCGTCGTCCTCGTCAAGTGACGATCGTCTCTTCTTGCTGAATCCTTCCAATGGGCCGCCATGCATTGTCCCTGCAGCGCGCGCAACATGAGGATTTACCTCCGTCTGAGTCTCCTCCATCTGTGGGTGTGTCTCGTGTGATGTACCTTCCGCACTTCTCGGAACCGCGCCACCACGCGAGCACAGCGCGCGTAGGGGTGTCGTTGCTGCAATCGAAATTACATGTGTCCCGTTATAATGTAAATTTTTGATTCGAAAATCGTGTGCTCCTGTAGCTCAGTTGGCTAGAGCGGTGGTCTTATGAGCCACAGGTCGAGGGTTCGAACCCCCCCTGGAGCAATGTTTTTCCCATTTTTTGATTGGAGGAAACGTGAAAATAGAATTCGTCGACGACACTTCCAATTTCGTTGGCACTAATTCGAAAACGATTCCCAATCTCAAAGTATTTGGAGGTTTAGCTTGTTCGAACAAATTTATCCACTTGAAGTCGAAACAATGAAACAATGGTGTTGATTTTTCAAAAATCGACTTTGAAATTTGGCGTAAAATATCCAAATTTCGAAGCCGACGACGCTTCAATGGCAAGGTATTCTCCATATTACTGGCGCTCAAGCGCGCCATGGACGTCTTCCCTGCGGCTCTCGTTTTCAAACTTCCCATCGCGACCCCGAGCAGAGTATGAAAAGTCATCACTTCGAGCCTCGGCGCCTTCTTTTCGAGCACAAACTACACTGTATAAGTACAGTGGAATATATGGATGCAGGCCTCGTCCGGGAGCGGCACGGCGCAAGCGCCTACCAGCAGCTTTCCCAACGAGATCAAAATAATCAACCACCCTTTTTCATGGAAAGACTGGGGCTCACTCCTCGCCAAGGCAGATCCAGCACGAAATTATACACCCGACCTTCGCTTACGCTTCGGTGGGCGCAATTTCGTGGGCGACTGCTCTGTCGTCGCTCGCAGCACTCATGTTTTGCCATCTTTTCAGTGGAGCATCCATGTTTGTTTTTACTTCCTCTAGTACATTCCTTCCTAGTATGTACATACTAGATACTAGCTGATGCTAGTAGGTACCAACTACTACGTAGTAGTAGATAGTATGCCGAGTAGTAATGCTGAGTTGTTTCTTGTCTGACCAAGGATTTTGATGTTTCCAAGCATGCATGTTCCGATCAATTTATTGATAAATAGTTAAGCATATATTCTGAACTATTTGACTTGAAGTTTGTATATTCAACACGATCGATCATTTTATGCGATTGTTTTCACCCGGATTTGACGGAAACGCCCGCCTGAAGATCCATCGAGGTGGGAGGGCGAAAGTCCTTCAAGAGCACAACGCGCCATCAACCCCAAGAAAGTTACGGGTGTTGTGGAGTCCGTGGTTATGCATGTTAGGGGCTCATGTTGTTCCATATCACGACACCGTCATGTGTGCAAGCTCTATGTCGCACAGTAGCATCGAAGAGTGCTCTGCATGGAGCCGAATAATCCCACCACCTCGTTTCCCGCAGCCTCCCGCTCAAAAAGAGTCCACCCCGCTCGAAAAGAAGACTTCACTGTCAGCTCAACTCGCTCGAGAAAGATGCGCGGGTCGCTCGAAAACAATGTTTCCCGTAGTACTTGTATGCAACACGGAGAATGCATCAACGAAGTAACTTTTAAGGGCTCCATAACATGAAGAGCCTTCAATTGCAATTTTGCATGGCTGATAAATGTGCCGAAGCTTCAACCGACATTATATAAGAGAAAATTGATACACTTGACACCATTCTCAAGAGGAAAGTCACACGTTGCTGGTCAAATATAGATGGATGCAAAAGCGGTCATTCGAACGACAGAACCTTACTGCGAACAGACACCCATCACTCGTGCGGCGTTTCAACGGTTGTCTCGATCCAGTCGTTTTCACACAATTCAATTACCACGATGACAGCTGTGCTCTACTGCACTGAAGTCGACTGCACGCGGTTTGCCAAAGTTGGGGGTCGATGCCTGCACCATGAAAAGCTGCTCGTCGCCGCCATCGCCGCCAAAGCCAGCCAATCTATTCACAGTCTCCTGGCGGTGCCCGTGACGTCACCACGAAAGACGACCAATAAGAACTCCCGGCAGTGCAAGGCCACGGGCTGTACATCCTACGCCCGCCGCCACGGCAAGTGCTCGCGCCACGGCGGCTCTCTCACGTGTTTCGTGGACGGATGCGTGACGCCGGCGCAGATCGACGGACTCTGTCGTGCCCATGGCGG
>VJMH01005212.1:0-33682 GCA_009835185.1 Aphanomyces stellatus | reverse complement strand
CCGCAAGGCCCGAACAACGACAACCCGAAAAAGATCATGATCGAAGAACCACTTTATGTCATCTTCAACGTTGCACTGGCCAAAGCATGGGGAGCCACACCACCCAATGCTGAAGTCGGACCATGCCGCGGCAATGCCACGAGCAATGATCCTGTCGGCACGTATCCGTACAACCGAACCATGAGCATTTGCGACTCGTTTCCCATGTACATGCAAATCGACTACATTCGCATCTACCAAGACACGGACTCGATGTTTATCGGGTGCGACCCACCGACGCACCCGACAAAGCAGTGGATCGATGGCCACATCAAATGGTACACGGACGCCAACAATCCACTCGTCCGCGTCGATGGCGGCGCCACGTGCAAGTCAGACAACGACTGCCAAGCCAACATTGCCAACGAGCCGTCGGGCAAGTGCGTCGCGCGGCGCTGCCAGTGCGTGGCCAACTATGGCGGTACGAGTCCACGCTGTGGGATGGCCTCGTTGACCGAGTTTGGATAGGCCCACGGTGTACTAAGTACGTCGGAAGCAAAACTGTGAGCATCGATGGCCCCAACTACTTCGGCCCCAAGTTCATCTACCCAGCCCTCCTCGGCAGTGTCGCCGTCGCAATGGTTGTGCTCACATGTGTGTGGCGCAGCCGCCGCGAAGCCAAAGCTGCCACGTTGGCCGTGGCCAACCGCAAGCCGACACGGGGCGATGACGACGCCTTGGCTGACGAAGCTGAAGTCAAAGCTGAACCGGGTGGCGCAGCGGTTACGCAAACGACCAACCGCCGATTCTATGCCCCCGGAAGCAGCAATGGTCCTGCCAATGCCCCTCCGTTATAACTTAACATGGTCGAGTTTGTGTGGATGGTCCAACGACATTGGAACGAGCGCCTCGTCGGACGACCATTGGTTTTTCGAACGGCTGTTGATCAGTAGCTTGACCACAACGACGAACGCTCAGGTGCACTGAGTGAGACAGATGACGCAAGATTGGATTGTGCATCTCGACGGTGTGACACTTTTACAGTGGGCAGATTGTTAAGCTGCTTGCGAAACAACAACTTCTCTCTGGGGATATCTGTTCCGTCCAACACCCACCAGAAGGCCCTCTTAGCCCCATCCAAATCGGATTGGACGCGAATAATTGGTGGCGTGGTTGTCAAACCTTGTACACTGTACCGACACAGATCGTCCAAGAGAGGGTGTAATTCGCTCCGACTTCATCGTAATTCGTGCCACGTGCTCGTTAATTCTTTCGTTTGGGCATCTGCCTCCACGCCCACGTGTGTGGTCGACGCCACATTCTGCGGCTCTGAAGATAGCAAACGAAGACGTGTGTTCAAATTGGGGCGATGAACCCCCACTCGGCACGATTTGGTCGCGAGTTGGTCGCGATTTACCACGCATTTGGAGCGAATTAAAATATTGGACGCCCTCTGCAAATTGAAACGGGTGAATGATATCTTGCATATCCACGTTCGACAAGGTGGAAAGGATGGAAGATCGCATCGCAATGCCTTCCATTAACCAACTATTCCCATTGGAGGCACTCCAGCCAGACATCCATGCGAGACTGTTATGCCCTGGTGCTCTTGCTGCTGCATATCAACTTCACCACCGCCATCGACTACGATTTTGATGCATACCCAACCAAATCAGGCGTCGGCATTTGGGTCGACGTCGACACACCAGCCGCCGCACGCTCCAAGGTCACATCTCGCGGCGAGACGTGGGAGTTGGTCATGAGCGACGAGTTTGAACTCGACGGGCGGTCGTTCAAAGCCGGGAAGGATCATCTCTGGACCGCATTGGACATTCCTGATGGGGTCAATGGGGCCTTGGAGTACTACAATTCGTCCAACGTGTACACAAAGGGTGGAAAACTCATCAACAAGATCGAAGACGGGCCTGTAAACGTCACGTACTTCAACCAGTGGCTCGACCACCCTACGTTTCAATCCACGACATTGGTACATCTAACTCGCCTCCCTCTTTAGTCCATGCATATCGTAGCACTACTCGTCGGGTATGCTACAATCGTGGAACAAGTTTTGTTTCCAAGGTGGGTTCGTCGAAGTGGCGGCGAAATTGCCAGGGGCGACCAACAAGGGCGTGGACCCCGAGCACCCCAACCCCACACTCAACCCCAACGCCGTGGGTGTTTCCGTCACTGCCAACGGCCAGACGACCCGTTTGACGCCCGCAGATCGCATCGTCGACAAGGATTATTACCCGACATGGCCTGGCATTTGGCTCATGGGGAACCTCGGCCGCGCGCTCTTCTCGGCGTCCACCAACCGCATGTGGCCATGGACGTACAACGAATGCAACCCCGACTTGGCTCCCCATCAGATCATCAGCGCCTGCAATTCGAATCCTGGCTTTGGACTGAATCCCAACCAAGGCCGCGGCGCGCCGGAGATTGACATTTTGGAAGGCGGGGGTGCTGGCATCTCATCCTCGATTCAGATTGCCCCGGGCATGCCCGACGAATACCGGCGCATCCCCGTGAACGGGACCATCGACAACCTCTATTGCTACTATTGGGTTGGCTGTGCCACGCCAGGCGCCAACATCCCGGATGCACCATCGGCTGCATATGCCTCACGGAATCACCGCAGTTGGTACCAAGGCCTGCGATATGCTGCGAACAATCGTTGCCCGCCGCTTCCATCGACACAACAACAATACGAATGGGTACATCCGTTGTGAGCAACATGTATTCTTGTTGTTGACACTGGCGTACAGGTCCTCGCCACCCGCACGAATCAAAGTCGTCTCACATCCAACACAAAAGATTTGACACAGATGAGTGCTGCGTGGGATGTGAATGCTGACTTGGGTTTGATTGACAACGCTGGCACGTACCACTGGGGCATCAACTACAACGGCACGTGCTTCCCCGAAGCCAATGCGTACATTGGCTCGTACTTGTGCGACCCAGACAACAAGAACCCGAAATGCCCGTCGCCGCGCAAGCCTGGTGTCGCCGACACGCACCAAATGGACAAGTTCAACTACCAGATGGACGCGATTTCGGTCAATTGGGCGATTAGCTACGACGCGTACACGACGTTTTACATCTACCAAGTCGAATGGTACTGTATCTTTGGCTTTGTGCTGGGTTGTAACAACCATGCACAGGGTCATGGGCGCGCAAGGGTACATTCGGTGGACCTTGGCAGGCGCACCGCTCTTTGAAATCCCATCGTCGGCACTGACCAACCCACCGCAAGGACTCAACAACGACAACCCGAAAAAGATCATGATCGAAGAACCACTCTATGTTATCTTCAACGTCGCACTTGCCAATCAGTGGGGCGTGACCCCACCCAATCGACTCGTTGGCCCATGCCGGGGCAATGCCACGAGCAACGACCCCGTTGGTTCGGCGGGCTACAACAAGACGATGAGCATCTGCGATTCGTTCCCCATGTACATGGAGATTGACTACGTCCGCATCTACCAAGCCGAGTCTACGATGATGGCGATCGGGTGCGACCCACCGACCCACCCAACAAAGCAGTGGATCGATGGCCATCTCAAATGGTACACGGATGCCAAGAACCCGCTCGTCCGCGTCGATGGGCTAGCGAGTTGCAACAACGACATGGATTGCCAAGCGAGCAGTACGATGGAACCCACGGGGTTTTGCGTGACGCGCCGCTGTCACTGTGCCACCAACTATGGCGGTACGTGACTATTGATTGTGGTTGGGTTGATTTGGGACTAGGCCCTCGATGCACGAAATTTGTCGGGAGCAAGTCGGTCAACATTGAAAGCGACACGTACTTTGGCCCGCGGCTGATCTACCCTGCGATTGTCGTCTGTGTCGTCGTGGTCCTCGTTGTCGGTTCGACAGTCGCGCGCCTGCGTCGCCGCCAAACCGCCATCGCGGCCATCACGGTCGTACGAACCCCCAAAGTCGATGGGAATTATATCGAGGCGTCCGATGACGACGACGATGACAACGCCGCGGCCTTCCCGCGTCGGTATTACGCGCCTGTGACGGGGACCGCAGTAACATCGACTCAAGCGTGATCCAATGGAAATCGCACAAAGGCATGAGTGGAATACAGTCGGAAGAGGCGGCTAGTAAGCTCAAGATAGATCTGGATTATTAGAGCATCCCCACCGCGGCGACGGTATATGGAACTGTAAATCAGCTTGAAAAGAACGACGGTATATCGTTTTGTGGCTCGTGTTGCCCCACCCCAGGCGGTATTTATTTCTCCGCTCTGATTGGGAATTCGCGAAAATTGGCCAATGAAAATGCGCCCTCGATACCGTTCGTGTTTTCCGTCGACGTCAAACAGGGCAAATTCAGTGTCGAGAGGCCCAAATTTACCGCCGAGTGTACCGAGTTTGGTGTTTTCAGTCGCGCGGTGGGGTTGCCCACAACACTAAAAATCTCAAAAACGCACGCAAAACACTGGTCTTACGTATGTAGTACTACGTTGTATTACCTGCGTTGGACAGTCGGACCCATGTGAAATGATTGCGCAGGATGCATATTATTGGTGCGACACGCCACACTATGCAACACAACGTCGAAAGTGAATTCCATTGGAAACGATTGCGCCAAAACGAGACAACAATTCTGTTGTGGGTTGTGTCAACACACTGTCTCGTCCTCCCAGGACGATCAAATTTCAATCATTTTTCATTTCAGTCACTTGCACCTGAATATGCAAAGACGTGTCTATCGACTCGTCTTGCTCGCCCACCTGCCTACTGCCATCGACTACGACATTGATGCATACCCAACCAAATCAGGCGTCGGCATTTGGGTCGACGTCGACACATCAGCCGCCGCACGCACCAAAGTCACATCCCGCGGCGAGACGTGGGAGTTGGTCATGAGCGACGAGTTTGAACTCGACGGGCGCGCGTTCAAAGCTAGCAAAGATCATCTCTGGACTGCATTGGGCAAAGCTGGCAAAGATCATCTCTGGACTGCATTGGGCATTCCCGATGGGGTCGACGCCGCCTTGGAGTACTACAATGTATCGAATGTGTATACCAAAGGCGGGAAGTTCATCAACAAGGTCGAAGAAGGGCCTGTGAACGTCACGTATTTCAACCCATGGCACGAAAAGCCTGGCTTTGAAAACGCATCCATGGTCCTTGTCGTTTCGCGTCGTTGGCATGGAGTAACCACAATTGAGGCACAAAAATGGCTGGCATGATGCAGTCGTGGAGTAAATTCTGCTTCCAAGGTGGGTTGATTGAAGTGTTGGCCAAGCTCTCTGGGGCGATCATCTCAGTCGTAGATATCGAGCACCCGAACCCGACCCTCAACCCCAACGACGTGGGCTACCAGTAGGTCGAAGGCAAGAAGCTGCCGCTCACACCCGCGGATCGCATCGATGATAGCGCCTACTACCCGATATGGCCTGGCATTTGGCTCATGGGGAACCTTGGACGTGGGTTGGTTGTTACTTGTGGGCGCGTCGGCCACGTTGCCGCCTGGAGTCTCGCAACCTTTCGTAAATTGGGCCTGACCGCTGGAGCGGCTGACGGCGAAATTCGTCTGGCATGCCCGGGGCAATCTGGATGAGGATGAAATGGCCTTGCCTCCACCTTCCAAAATGTCAATATCCGGCGCGCCGTGGCCTTGGTTGGGGTTGAGCCCATCGTCGGGGGTCGCACTGCATGCGCTGATGATGTGATGATGTGCCAAGTCTGGATTGCATTCGTTGTACGTCCAGGGCGACATGCGGGTCGTGGACGCCCCAAAGAGCGCGCGCACGCTGCCCCGTCGCGTACATGCAATGACGGACACGACCCATGCGTTGTCATTTCCACTCTTGCAGCGAAAAAGGCCGACGAAGGCCAAACCTGACTTTGACCAACCGCACGACCTCAAGAACAGCCACGTTGCGTTTGAAATTCCTTCGGCGTCAGCCTGTACCTACCAAATGCTTGAATCTGTGGTTTCGACAACGGTCCATGGTTCGGTCCAAATCCTCAATGTCGAGGTACACTTTGTGTATACATGCCGCTCTAACGTGATCGATTTGTTCAGGGGGAGCCGCCAGTCACATATGCTACAGTGGACACCGCACATTCGGTCGCTGACAACGATCGCCAAATCCATCCCTGTATGCAAGATCAACAACCCATCATTGACCACGAGAAGTGCGCCATCTTCATGTGCAGCAGTGTCATCGTTGCCATGCTGAAATCTGGGGAATAAATCACTTGCGCCATGGTCAGTACCCATTGCTGAATCACCGGTGGGCATCCAAAGATAGCGTTTGGATGCTACCAAGCACCTGCCGTTGATAATTCTCTATCGGTAGTCGCTATGGAGTCGAAATACGATGAAGTGGACAGTCCACCAAAGGCACTCGCCATCGACCCGCGACGACAGAGCAATCGTTATATCCGCTGGGGCATCGATTACAACGGCACGTGCTTCCCCGTCTCGAATTCGTACATTGGCGCGTACTTGTGCGACCCCGACAACAAGAATCCCAAATGCGCTGTGCCGCGCAAGGAAGGCGTGGCCGACACGAACCAAATGGACAAGTTCAACCACCAGATGGACGCGATTTCCGTGAATTGGGACATTGGCCATGACGTCTACACGATCACTTACATCTATCAAGCGAATTGTAGTCTTGGCTTGGAGATGATGCCTCTCTATCCCAACGTGTAGGGTCACCGGCAGCCAAGGCTATGTCCGATGGAGTTTATCCGGTGCGCCCCTCTTTGAAATCCCTGCGTCGGCCCTGACGTCGCCACCGCAAAATGCAAACAACGACAACCCCAAGAAACTCATGATCGAAGAGCCCAAGTATCTCATCTTCAACGTCGCATTGGCCAAAGCGTGGGGGGCGACACCACCCAACAAAGACATTGGTCCGTGTCGCGGCAATGCCACAAGCAATGGCCCTCCTGGGACGTACGAGTACAACACAACGATGAGCATCTGCGATTCGTTCCCCATGTAAATGGAGATTGACTACATCCGCATCTACCAAGACAAGACCACGATGGCGATCGGGTGCGACCCACCAACCCATCCCACAAAGAAGTGGATCGATGGCCACCTCAAATGGTACACGGATGCCAAAAACCCACTCAGTCGCGTGTCGTCGTGGTACTAGTCGTACTCACGGCCGTCGTTCGCATTCGCCGCCGTCAAAATGCAATGACGATGGTCGTTCGCACGCCCAAGCGGCGTCTGGCTGAGGATGTCGACGAGGCTGCTGCGACGCCCGCCACGCGCCGGTATTATGCGCCAGCCCCCTCGAATCCGACTGCACCAATATAAATAATGGCGGATGGACACTGTTTTGTATTTGGGACTGTCAACATAATTACTTTTCAAATCTTGTCCATCAACCACCACAACTTGTGCAGACGTCTGGGTCGAAAGGACTCAACCTTGCACAAAAGAGATATCAGAATGGGTTCCCCTTCCCAGCTGTTGCTGAGGAAGCGCCGTTCGTGAACACCTACCCCTGCAGCCGTGGCTCACACGAACGAGCAACAGAGCGACAGCAACGGCAGCGGCGTGCTGCATGCTGTTGGCAGAACCAAGCCCACTTGCTTTCCTCCATGATGCCGCACACGTTGTCACTGCTCCTTGGTTTCGTGCTACATTGCACATGGCCCCAGGAAGTTGCACCACTGGCTCTTCATACTATTAGTTCTCGCCCACTTTCTACGTTGGTATGAGAATAACTATAGTGCCAACCCAGGTACGAACAGTCGTTGCATCCAAAAGGCGACATGTCGTTGCGCGATGCCTGTCGGTTAGCGCACACGCTGCCGTACAAAATCTCATTTTGCAATCTCCAGCCAGCCTCTCCACACACACACAAATGCTGCAACGATGGGCATGTGCCGCGTTGCTGCAAGCCGCCGCCGCCATCGACTACGATTTTGATGCATACCCAACCAAATCAGGCGTCGGCATTTGGGTCGACGTGGACACATCAGCCGCCGCACGCACCAAAGTCACATCCCGCGGCGAGACGTGGGAGTTGGTCATGAGCGACGAGTTTGAACTCGACGGGCGCTCGTTCAAAGCTGGCAACGATCATCTCTGGACTGCATTGGACATTCCCGATGGGGTCAACGCCGCCTTGGAGTACTACAATGTATCGAATGTGTATACCAAAGGCGGGAAGCTCATCAACAAGGTCGAAGAAGGGCCTGTGAACGTCACGTATTTCAACCAGTGGCTCGACGCTCCCAAGATGGAGAACGCTACCTTGGTACAATATGCCTAAGAGAGCTCTCATTCAAAAGTCCTTGTAGCATTACACGGCCGGCATGATGCAATCGTGGAACAAATTCTGTTTCCAAGGCGGGTTGATTGAAGTCGCTGCCAAGCTCCCTGGCGCGATTAACACAGTCGTGGATGCCGAGCATCCCAACCCGACACTCAACCCGAATGCCTTGGGCTACCAATGGGTCAAAGGCAAGAAGGTGCCGCTCACGCCCGCCGATCGCCTCGTCGTCAAGGAATTCTACCCCACGTGGCCTGGCATTTGGCTCATGGGGAACCTCGGCCGAGCGCTCTTTGGCGCGTCCACGACCCGCATGTGGCCATGGACGTACAACGAATGCAACCCCGACTTGGCTCCCCATCAGATCATCAGCGCCTGCAATTCGAATCCTGGCTTTGGATTGAACGCCAATCAAGGCCGAGGCGCGCCCGAGATTGATATTTTGGAAGGCGGGGGCAAGGCCATCTCATCCTCGATCCAGATTGCCCCGGGCATGCCCGACGAGTACCGTCGTGTCCCGGTCAATACCACGATCGATACGCCGTATTGCATATATTGGAAGGGCTGTGGCACGCTGGGAGCCAACGTCCCCGACGCCCCCACGGCTGCGTTTGCACAACGAAAGCACAAGAGCTGGTACCAAGGGCTTCGGTACGCTGCCAACAATCGATGTCCGTCGGATCCATTGGCTAAACAGCAATTTGAACCGGTATGCCGTGGCACTGCCTCGTGCAAGTTTGACATTCGCCATGGTGTAGGTGTGGGCCGCACGCAACAAGCCGTCGTTGATCACCAACAACACAGTCGACTTGTTGCAAATGAGTGCGGCTGCCGACGTGAATGGCGATTTGGGCTTGATCGATAACAAAGGCAATTTGCACTGGGGCATCGATTACAACGGCACGTGCTTCCCCGTCTCGAATTCATACATTGGCGCGTACTTGTGCGACCCCGACAACAAGAATCCCAAATGCGCTGAGCCGCGCAAGCCTGGTGTGGCCGACACGAACCAAATGGACAAGTTCAACTACCAGATGGACGCGATTTCCGTGAATTGGGACATTGGCCATGACGCCTACACGACGTTTTACATCTACCAAGTCGAATGGTACTCCAACTTAGGCTTTTGTGTGTCAGATTGTAACGTACCAACGACGTAGGGTCACGGGCAGCCAAGGCTACGTCCGATGGAGTCTAGCCGGCGCGCCCCTCTTTGAAATCCCTGCGTCGGCCCTGACGTCGCCACCGCAAAATGCAAACAACGACAACCCCAAGAAACTCATGATCGAAGAGCCCATGTATCTCATCTTCAACGTCGCATTGGCCAAAGCGTGGGGGGCGACACCACCCAACAAAGACATTGGTCCGTGTCGCGGCAATGCCACAAGCAATGGCCCTCCTGGGACGTACGAGTACAACACAACGATGAGCATCTGCGATTCGTTCCCCATGTACATGGAGATTGACTACATCCGCATCTACCAAGACAAGACCACGATGGCGATCGGGTGCGACCCACCAACCCATCCCACAAAGAAGTGGATCGATGGCCACCTCAAATGGTACACGGATGTCAAGAACCCACTCGTTCGCGTTGATGGGCTAGCGAGTTGCAACAACGACATGGATTGCCAAGCGAGCAGTTCGAATGAGCCCACGGGCTTGTGCGTCGCGCGCCGCTGCAAATGTGTCGGCAACTATGGCGGTATGTCGTTGCTTATCAATTGACAACTCATGGATGTGACTAGGCCCCCGATGCACGAAATTTGTTGGCAGCAAGACAGCCGACGTGGACAGCGCCACGTACTTTGGCCCGCGACTGATTTACCCCGTGATTGTCGTCAGTGTCGTCGTGGCACTAGTCGTACTCACGGCCGTCGTTCGCATTCGCCGCCGTCAAAATGCAATGACGATGGTCGTTCGCACGCCCAAGCGGCGTCTGGCTGAGGATGTCGACGAGGCTGCTGCGACGCCCGCCACGCGCCGGTATTATGCGCCAGCCCCCACCAATGCGACAGCGCAGTTGTAAACCGGCAATGAATCCATCATTCTACGAGTCATCGTGTACATTGGAGACGGGGCCGATTGGGTGTGCTCTGACGTTGCGCTGGGTTTTTCATTTCGATCCTGTACACATCACGAGTGTCGTGGGTCTCTCGCTTGGCAGAGTCTGCAAGCCGCAAGAATGACGTGAAGGGTCATTCGACCTTCGACTAAACTCGGTCGAAACTTGGGGCAATGAAACGCAGCATCACGCCCCGGCATCCATATGTGGACCCGAACACACGAATCAGGAGAATAGAGCGAACTCATAAAAGCGCCCGGTTTGAAATTTTCAGTCGAAGCGAGGATCTAACTTGCCATGGTCGAGCGTCGAGGTTGCTGGCTATGGCTACGGTGGTGTCGCCGCCTTCCTGAGCCCTCAAAGATGTGTGGCCATGAACAAAGCACACTAAAGATGGATTTTTTGGGTGCTCGGCGTCGTCTGCATGTCAAATGGTGAGTAATAGTGTACGTCTGTGTGACTAACGCCTCAAACCCACGGCGTCAGCGTCCACGGTCGAAATTTTCAGGCTTGTGTTTGGTCGTCGGCATTCGTAATCCATTTTATCCAATCAAAAGCTCTTATCGAGGAGTTTAAACCAATGGCATTGTCGAAAATACACAACGAACTGCATGACATGATATTCGGCTTGGTCGTGTATTCAACTCGTCGTCGCCGTCGCTATCTTGCTATTTGTATGGTTTCGACAGAGGCGAGTGACCACCAGCTGGTGTCGCGGTTTGACAAGCAAATCCGCCCAACTTCAACAAAGCGACACGCAGCACCCAAAAGCCGGAGATCATTTTGTGGAGACTGCATAGCCTGGTTCATTGAGTCTGGTCGAAACAAGACTGGTCGTCTGTTACACCTCCTTTTCCTCCCGCTCATCGGCAGGCCTTCCTTCGTTCTCATGCGGCCCTCGTCCCGGAGCACCAGCGCCATCGTGGCAGTGGGCATCACACTCTCCACCTTGACGACAGGCCTCGACTACGACTACGAAGCGTACCCAGCCAAATCGGGCGTCGGCATCTGGGTCGATGTCGATACGCCGCTGGACGCGCTGTCCAAGGTCACGTCCCGCGGCCAGACGTGGCCGCTCGTCATGAGCGACGAGTTCGAGATTGATGATCGAACGTTCCAAGCAGGCAAGGATCACATGTGGACGGCGCTGGACCTACCCGATGGCGTCAACGCCGCGCTCGAGCTCTACAATTCCTCGAATGTGTACACGAAGAACGGCAAACTCATCAACCGCGTCGACGAAGGCGCGATCAACGTCACGTATTTCAACCAGTGGCTCGAAAAGCCCGCGTTCGAAACGAGTACCATGGTACGACTCGACGTCTACGACACCAACATAATGACATTGTCTCTAGTATTACTCGGCCGGCATGATGCAATCGTGGAACAAATTTTGTTTCCAAGGCGGGCTCATCCAAGTCGCCGCCAAACTCCCCGGTGCGATCAACAACATGCCCGACGACATTCACAAAAGCCCAACCAACAACCCGAACGCCAACGGCACGTTCTGGCTCAACGGTCAAAAGCTGCCGCTCAAGCCCACGGACCGCATCAAGGACGGCGCGTACTACCCCACTTGGCCTGGCATTTGGCTCATGGGGAACCTCGGCCGCGCGCTCTTTGGGGCGTCCACGACTCGCATGTGGCCTTGGAGCTACGACGAATGCGACCCCGATTACGAACCCCATCAAGCCATCAGCAAATGCAATTCAAATCCTGGCTTTGGACTGAACCCAAACCAAGGCCGCGGCGCGCCCGAGATTGATATTTTGGAAGGCGGGGGTGTCGCCATCTCGTCCTCGATTCAGATCGCCCCGGGCATGCCCGACGAGTACCGCCGCCTGCCGTTCAACGCATCCGATCAAACGTATTGCGTCTACGGCAAAGGCTGCGCGACGCCTGGCGCCAACATCCCCGATGCCCCCACGAGTGCCTTTGCCTTTCGCAACCACAAGAGCTGGTACCAAGGGCTTAAATATGCTGCCAACAACCGATGTCCCGCCGTCGCCCAAGACCGCCAACTGTTTGAACCTGTGCGTGATTTCACGGCGAGATAGTGCTCATGGCTCTGTAGGTCCAAGCCGCACGGGTCAAACCAGCGCTGATCACGACCAACTATTGCGAAAAGACCCAAATGAGCGCCGCATGCGATGTGAATGCCGACTTGGGACTCATCGACCCAAGCAAGTCGTTGCATTGGGGCATCAACTACAACGGCACGTGCTTCCCCGTCGCGAACGGGTACATTGGCGCGTATTTATGCGACCCGGACAACAAGACTCCTCGGTGCGCGGCACCGCGCAAGCCTGGTGTGGCCGACACGAACCAAATGGACAAGTTCAACTACCAGATGGACGCGATTTCGTCCAATTGGGACATTGGCCACGACGCGTACACGACGTTTTACGAGTACCAAGTCGAATGGTACAACCTCTTTGGCTTTGTGTTGGATTGTAACAACCGTGCACAGGGTCATGGGCGAAGCTGGATACGTCCGATGGAGCTTGTTTGACGCGCCGTTGTTTGAAATCCCTGCGTCGTCGCTCACGAATCCGCCGCAAGCGCCCGCGGGCAGCCCCCGCAATCCGAAAAAAGTCATGATCGAAGAACCCCTTTATGTCATTTTTAACGTCGCGTTGGCGAGGGCGTGGGGTGCGTGACGACGTCGCGTCATCTTTGATCATTGACCTGGTCGTTTCTAGGGGCGACACCCCCCAACAAAGACTTGGGGCCGTGTCGCGGCGTGCCAGGCAACCCAGCCGTCGGCACGGACGCGTACAACAAATCCAACAACATTTGCGACTCGTTTCCCATGTACATGGAGATTGACTACATCCGCATCTACCAAGACAAGAATACCATGTTTATCGGGTGCGACCCGCCGACCCACCCGACCAAAAAGTGGATCGACGAGCACATCAAGTGGTACACGGACGAGCACAACCCGATGATCCGCGTCGATGGCGGTGCCACGTGCAATTCAGACGACGATTGTCTCTCGTCGCAAGCGGCGATTGCGAGCGGTCGCTGCAAAAATCGCCGATGCAGTTGCGTGACGGGTTATGGCGGTATGAATATGATCGACATTTGAAGACTCATCGTGGAATAGGGCCTCGGTGCACAAAATATAAGGGCAGCACCACGTTTAGCGTCGACGGCCCCAACTATTTTGGCCCGACACTGATTTACCCGATCGTGCTTGCGAGCGCCGTCGTCGCCGCCGCCATCGTTACGGGCATCATTCGCTGGTATCGCATGGCGACGATGGTGGCCAAGGCGGCGTCGTCCAAGCGCCAGGCGACAACGAAAAAACGATTGCATGACGACGACCCGAACGCAACGACGATCGAAGAGACGACGCTCGACGACACGACGATGCGGTCCACCCGGCGGTTCTACGCACCCGCCAACACTGTCCAGTAACGGAAGTACACTCAACACCACCGCCGCCGCGATCATTATTATTATACGAGTCTTTCGGAATATTTTGTTTTTAAATATTCGTTTGTGAAATGTTTAAAACATTTCACAAACGGAGTTTTGACTCGTTTGGTTCTCCATTCACGGAGCAACGTACGTCCCCTTGCACGTTCCAGCGAAAAGCGACAAAACTGGGTTACGGAAATTAAAAAAAGTGACCGAGTCTACGAGACGGTCGGTCCAATCTCCCGGCTCTGGGAGCTCGGGTTGGCTGGACCGTAGTACCGCCGCGCGCGCGGCTGGAGCAGCTCGGCGGCATCGTCGTCGGTGGCCTTGGACGGGAGCGCTGTGGCCGTGGCTTGCGCCAACGTCGTGGCCTTGTTGAGCCAGCGCCACCGTGCGACGCACGAGAGGATGACGGCGGCGACGCATGCACTGGCCAGTACGATCGGGTAGAGCAGCTTGGGTCCGTAGCCGCGCGGGTTGGCTTCGCCGAGGTACTTAGTGCAGCGGGGGCCGCCCCAGCCTTTGGCGCATTCGCATCGCCCGGATTGGCCCTTGACCGGGAGGATGCAGCGCCCCGTGCGAACGCCCGAATTGGCCGAGCAATCCGGATCGACAAGACACGTGGCGCGACCGGTCACGACCTTGTGCGTGTTGTTTTCGTTTGTGTACCACGAGAGGTGGCCATCGATCCATTCCTTGGTCGGGTGGGTCGGTGGGTCGCACCCAAGTGCCATCGTGCTCTCGGCGCCCTTGTCTTGGTAGATCCGGATGTAGTCGATTTCCATATACATGGGAAACGAGTCACAAATGTTGTTGGATTTGATGTAGCCCGCCGAGCCAGGCGCTGGGTGGGTTGCGTTGCCGCGGCACCCGCCAATGCCAACGTTGGGCGGCGTCGCCCCCCATGCTTTGGCCAACGCGACGTTGAAGATGATGTACATGGGTTCTTCGATCATGACCTTTTTCGGATTGTCCGTCTTGTTGTTTTGCGGCGGCGATGTCAACGCCGACGAGGGGATTTCAAAGATAGGCGACCCTTCGAGGCTCCAGCGGATGTACCCTTGGGCGCCCATGACCCTGCCGTGCATGGTTGTTACAATCCGACACACAAAACGAGAGACGTACCATTCGACTTGGTACGTGTAAAAGGTCGTGTACGCGTCGTGTCCGATGGCCCAATTGGCCGAAATTGCGTCCATTTGGTACTCGAACGGGATCATTTGCTTGGTGTCGGCCACGCCTTCCTTGCGCGGCGACTCGCATTTCGGATTCTTCGAGTCGGGGTCGCACAAGAACGCACCAATGTACCCGTTTACGATGGGAAAGCACGTGCCATTTTGATTGATACCCCAGTGGTTCTTGGGGTTGCCGTCGATGATGCCCAAGTCTGCGTGGACGTCCTGCGCGGCACTCATCTGGTACGGGTTGAACGTGTTGGACGAGATACTAGACGGAAACTTTTGCGAATTGGCGACCTAGACACAAACGGACGATTGAGTGTCGTGTGGTCGTTCGTTCGCGAAGCTAAGTACCTGGTCGTATTGTTGCACGGCCTTGGGGTCTGGCGTGCATCGGTTGTTGGCGGCATACCGCAATCCATGGTACCAACTCTCGTGGCCGCGCGCCTGCTTGAAAAAGTCGTAAGGCGCATCTGGGATGTTGGCGCCCAACGTCTTGCAGTATTTGCCGTAGATGCAGTAAATGTCCGTGTACGAGTACTGATTCGTGTCGGCGCCACCCTTGACGACAGGGAACCGGCGGTAGTGATCGGGCATACCCGGCGCAATCTGGATCGACGACGAGATACCCGACCCACCGCCTTCCAAAATGTCAATTTCAGGTGCGCCACGGCCGCGGTACGGCAAGAGCCCATAGCCCGGGGTCGCGTTGCAGGCGCTGATCATCTGATGCGGCTCGTACGTGTGGTCGCACTCGTCAAACGTCCACGGCCACATGCGGGTCGTGGACGCCGAGAAGAGCGCGCGGCCGAGGTTCCCCATGAGCCAAATGCCAGGCCAAGTCGGGTAGTAGTCCTTGTCGACGACGAGGTCGGTCGGACTGAGCTTTGTTGTGATGTTGGTGTCGGGGTCCTTGTACTTTAAGATCGCGTTCGGGTTGGTTGTGATACTGTTGTGTTCGTCGTCCGTGACGTTATTGATCGCACCAGGGAGCTTGGCAGCGACTTCAATCAACCCGCCTTGGAAGCAAAACTTGTTCCACGATTGGACCATCCCAGCCGTGTAATACTAGCGAGGATGCGTGAGACGACACGAGTGGTGCCGTCGACCTACCATCGTGCGGGTTTCGTACCCTGGGACTTCAAGCCACTGGTTGTAGTACGTTGCATTCACCGAGCCTTCGTCAACCTTGTTGACGAGCGACCCGCCTTGCGTGTACACATTGGACGAGTTGTACATCTCGACGGCGGCGTTGACACCATCGGGGAGGTCCAACGCGACCCAGATGGGATCGTCGCCGGCCTTGAACGTCCGTCCATCCACGTTGAACTCGTCGCTCATGACGAGCGTCCAGAGATCGCCGCGCGACGAGTGCTTGGTGCGCGCGGCGGCGGGCGTGTCGACGTCGACCCAGACGCCGATGCCCGACATCGATTCAAATTGACCATATTCGTGATCATGCCACACGGCAGACGTGTGAGCGACGAGGACGCCCGCGGTGGCGGCAACGGCGGCGGCGTGTGCGTGACGGAAGCCCATCCTGTGCCGACAAGCAAACTGGTCAGGGACTGCAATTGCCCACGTACCACGTCGGTCGGCGCTACTCACGGGCCAAACTGCTTGCATTCGTCGAGCGTATCCGGATAATTTACTTTGTCAAGTGGTGCCTCCCACTAAAGTACATTACAGAGACCAAACACACCTCCAAGTTTGTATGCTGTCGACAAACGACCTCCGTTTGTTCCAACGTCGACGGTGCCTGCGACCGCAGCGCTCGCCTTCCTGCTTGCGGCGTCATGCAACTGCAATGGAGCTGGTGTGGCATGAGCTCTAGCTAGTGCCCTTCCTCAGCCTTTGATCGCAATTGGCACACGACACACCTGGATGTGTAATCTTCAATATATGCTGTTTGGATGCTTACATGTATCCGGACACGATGGTGGCCTTGCTGGTGTCTGCTGCTGTGGGTTCTCAGTTCACCAATCGTTGCTTAGGATTTGTGTTCCATGCGATCTGATTGGCGGTTGCTTGGCATTTCAACCAATCCAAGGCCACTGTGTGCCTGCTGTTGGTTGCTCCAAATTTTGACAGACGCATGCAGCAGAGCTACTCACGGCCAAAGCTGGGACATGGCGATCGAACTCGCTTGGGCGACCTCCGTCCTTCTCACTGGCCAAGCTAGGGAATGTGCCCATAACAACTCATCGACTTATGCGTTGTGCAGAGTCACCCTCAGTTCAGCGCTGTTGCTTGGACGCTAGTCTCCTCCACAGTCCTTTATTTGGACCATGGGAACTCACCCCATTGACTGAAATTTGCCCCAATGAGACGCCGTGATCAACGACCAGCTGGTGCTTGTGTGTGTTTCCTTGTGTGTGTGTAGCAGTGTGCCTTCAACTTGAGGCACCTTCAACCAGACTTGCTCCTTATCATACCTCCTTGGCCATTGCCCCTGGAGCAGAGGTTCACGAGACTCTGACAAAGAGTTTTATGGGTCACACGTTTGGATCCATGAAATGCAGCCAATTCCATCATATCTCGTCGTTGACGAAGCCTATTACATTGAATGCATCCTCATAGCTCTAGCTCATCGTCGCCGTCGTCGTCGTCGTGTTGGTGGTAGTTGGCATCAACTCGACGTCGTTGCGCCACGCGATCCGCGGTGGCGATGGCCGCCATCGACCGCATGCGGCGCGTCCGCGCGGCTCCCGACAGCACCACGGCCGCAAGGCACGACACCGTCAAGACTAGTCCGTGCACAAGCTGGGGCTGGCTTCTTTCGTGGACGCCGCCAACATACTCGGTGCATCGAGGGCCTATCCACGTACGTGCGTCTCCTCGTCCCCCATCTTTCCCTACCTCCAAACGTGGCAATGCAACGACAGCGGCCGTGGTGGCATCGGCCGCTCTTGCCCATCGCCCGACGCGAGCAATCGGCGTCCGTCCGACACGTGGCGCCACCATGGACTGCCACGTCAGGGTTCTTGGCATCCGTGTACGCACTCAAGTGTCCCTGGATCCATTCCTTGGTCGGGTGAGTTGGGGGGTCGCACCCGACCGCCATTGTGCTCGTGTCTTGGTAGATGCGAATGTAATCAATCTCCATGTACATGGGAAACGAGTCGCAAATGTTGTTGGACAAGTTGCGGGCGGCCGACCCGGGGGGCGGATGGGTCGAATTGCCACGGCACGGACCAATGTCCATGTTGGGGGGCGTCGCGCCTATTGTGATGCAGACTCAGACTCAGATGCAAGAGACGCGTACCCCAAGCTTTGGCCACGGCAATGTTGAGAATCAGATACATGGGTTCTTCGATCATGAGCTTGGGTGGGTTGTGGATCTGCCCCCCTTGGGGCACACGCTCGAGGGCTTCGGCCGGGACCTCAAACAGAGGCATGTCGTCGAGCATCCACCGTACATAGCCACGTCGGCCCGTGACCCTAGAACAGAGCAACAACATGTTGCCACGAGCAACAAAATGTTGCGACAAGCAACCCAACCCTACCATTCCAGCGAGTAGTGGTAAAACGACGTGTACGCTTCAAAGTTGATGTCCCAGTTGGCCGAGAGGGCGTCCATTTGGTACTCAAAGGGCGGCATTTGGTGCGTCATTGTTGCGTTTGGCCGGCGCGGGGCTATGCATTTTGGGCTTCGGTTGTCCGGGTCGCACAAATAGACCCCCGTGTAGCCATTCGCAATGGCAAAGCACGTACCATTGCCGTTGATGCCCCAGCGGCGACCCATGTTTCCATCCATCCAATCCAAGTCGGCGTGGACGTCCCGCGACGCGCTCATTTGAAGTTTGTCGTATTGGTTGGCTGTGATGCCTCGTTGGCGGGCCGTGGCCACGGGTTCGTACAACTGGCTCTCCTTGGCGTTTCGCGGGCACCGGTCGTTGGCTGCGTACCGCAGCTTTTGGTACCAGCTCGCATGTCCCCGGGACGCAAATGCCGACGTGGGCGCGTCCGCCATGTTGGCCCCCGGCGTGCGGCAGTTCTTGGCGTAAAAGCAGTGCCATGCATCGTACTCGGGCGCGCCTGTGTTTGGTCGCAGCCGGCGAAACGCGTCGGGCATGCCCGGAGCTATTTGAATCGACGACGAGATAGCAACACCCCCGCCTTCGAGCAGATCGATTTCCGGCGCGCCGCGGCCTTGGTTGGGATTGAGGCCAAAGCCAGGGGTTGCGTTGCATGCGTTGATCCATTGATGGGGCGCCAAGTCTGAATTGCATTCGTTGTAACTCCACGGCCACATGCGAGTCGTCGACGCGGCAAAGAGCGCGCGCCCGAGGTTCCCCATGAGCCAAATGCCAGGCCATGTCGGGTAAAAGCGAATGTCAGGAATGACGGCGTGCGGGTCGAGCGACGTTGCGACATGGGGATTCCACGACCCAGGGTTGACTGCACCTGGCAATTTCAGAGCCATGTCAACGCGCCCGCCTTGGAAACAGAATTTGTTCCACGATTGCATCATGCCGGCCGTGTAGTGCTACGAGAGAAGAAGGCAGTTGAAGGGCTTGCAAGATGACAACGTACCAGCGTCCGTGTTTCCATGGCGGGCGTTTCCAGCCATTGATTGAAATACGTGGCGTTTGTCGGGCCTTCGTCGACGCGGTTGAAGAGTTTGCCGTCCTTTGTGTACACATTCGACGAATTGTACATCCCGAGCGCGTCGTTGACGCCGTCGGGGATGTCCAGCGCCGTCCACAAGTGATCCTTGCCGGTTTGGAACGACCGCCCGGCAATGTTGAACTCGTCGCTCATGACCAAGTCCCAGAGGTCTCCGCGCGACGAACGCCGTTGCCGAGCAATGGCCGGCGTGTCGACATCGACCCAGACCCCGATCCCCGATTCCACATCACTGGGGGGCGGCGTGGCGGCCACAACCGCGGCGACAAGCACGCGATGCATCCAAATTCAAACTCCGAAATGGACAGGTGCGCGGTGGCAATTTGATACGCCCGTTGCCTCGCATCGAAATCACTGTAACGGGATGACGGGTGATGGCCCGAGA
This sequence comes from Aphanomyces stellatus, assembly GCA_009835185.1. NCBI lineage: Eukaryota > Oomycota > Saprolegniomycetes > Saprolegniales > Verrucalvaceae > Aphanomyces > Aphanomyces stellatus. The sequence continues at coordinate 13,757 of VJMH01005212.1, read as the reverse complement.
CCCGAGACAAGGCAGAAGATGTCTTCCAGCCCCAAAAGTGTTGCAAGCACATGAACGGTGATGGCCCCAGGAGGAGGGAGACAGCAGCGCGAGAAGTACTTCATGGTTGACACCCGTGCTTGGAATCCACCGACGCCAACGCCGCTGGCGCTCTGTGTGTACTTCTGGTGTTTGCCTCAAGGGCAACACGTTCTCTGCATGACTCGGGCATGCCTTGGGTCTCTCCACCATCGGTGAAAGCTGAAAGTTACGGATTTGTTTTCCCGCCGAAGGCGGTCGCAAACCGTCGCCCCTCGTCGTCGTCGGTTTCTATCGAAGACGTCGCATCGGTGGCCTCTGATTGGGTGAATGCTGCTTCAATCGCTCAATTTCTCATTGTTAGGATAGACTATGCGACCACTTTTTATGCAATTTTATATTTATGTATTTACATTCTTTTGTTAGTTTTATATATAAAAGCATATAAAGTCTACAATATGTACCTTACATAAATTGAAGAAAGAGGTGTGCCCCGAGAGCGCCCCAACCTTTGTCGAAACAAGATCCTTTTTCGAACGTTTATGCTGCTGCTGCGTGGGGGTCGCAGCCAGTGGTCATTCACATTCTCACACAAACACACTCATGGAGCGGTACCCGGTCCTGAAGCGCATGGCCGAAGCCATCTACGGCGAAGTCTTGCTCTGCCGCGACGCCTTCACCAACGACTTGGTCGCCGTAAAGAAGATCCACATGGACCGCGCGACCGCTCGCCGCACGCTTGCGCCGATCGCAGCACTGCCACCATCGTCCTCGCACGCGGCAGCGCCGCAATATGTCCACGAAAACGTCCTCCAGGAGCTCGCCATGAACCAGCGCATTCGCCTCGCGGGCGGCCACCTCTACGTGTGCCGCCTCCGGTCCGAGTTTTACTTTGACGAAGGCGGGGAGCCGATGCTCGCCATGGTGTTTGATTTCTGTCCCCATGGCGAACTCCTCACGGCACTCTCGTCGGCCAAGCGGTTCAGCGAACCCCAGGCGCTGCGGTACCTCGCGCAGATTGCGCAATCGATCGACTTTTTGCACATGCAGCACATTGCCCATCGCGACATTTCGCTCGAGAACATTCTGTTGGATGCCCACCACCACGTCCAACTTTGCGACTTTGGCTTGGCCTGCGACAGCCATGGCCTCACCAACGACCCCGTGGGCAAGCTGCTCTACATGGCCCCCGAAGTGCTTGCGGGCCACCACTACCACGCCAAGCAGGCCGACCTTTGGTCACTGGGAGTCGCGCTCTTCACGATGGTTGTGGGGCATTACCCGTTCCACGAAGCGTCCATGTACGATCCCTTCTACATGGCCCATGCCCGCGTTGGCGTCGCTTGCCTCGTCCGGAAGCACAATGTCTCTCATTTGTCAGTCGAGATGCTCGCACTGATTGGTCAGCTCTTGGCTGTGGATCCTGTGAAGCGACTCACGATCCGCCAAGTGCTCACGCATCCACTGCTGCAGCCATACATGAAGATGGACGAAGACACGACGTCATACTCGACGATTTCGCTCGAAGACGAGGCGGCGACGGACGCGACGTCGTTGTACGGCCACCACCACCATCCCACCAGCTTGCCTGTGTCGCCACCGGGAAAGAAGACCAAGCGACACGGGGCGGTGGCCATGCGCGGCCTACAGAGCGCCACGTCATCGATGTCGACCATGTCGATTCGATCGCCTGAAGTGGTCTCGACCTCGAGCAGCGGCGACCTCTTTGTTGGCCACGTGCATGACGCACCGGTGTCATCGTCCTTCTTGCCACCCCAAACGACGACGACGACCCGCCCCAAAGTCTCGTTCAAGTCGTATTTCAAGCAAAAGCTGACCCACCTGCGGCGAAAATGGAGCAAAGTGTAGTGGTGTAATCTCAAATGAATGTACAATTTTAACAAACCTGTGTACTGCAAACAATATTTAAAAAAAATTGTTTTTACACAAATACTTCGAAGTATATAGAAAAACAATATAAAAATTCATTTGAGAAGAAATGCGTTTTATTGGAACAGTTTATACGGACCAAAGTTTGGTTTGGTTTTTGATTGGCTGCATTTTGTAACGGACGAATAAGACACCGATGGCCGCGGCACCGGCCATGGCGCGTGAAGGCCAAGTCTGTGCAAGTCTTGCCTTTGCCGCGCGCATGCTTCTTCATAATCCCAACGATGTCCTCCAGAAGGAGACGCTGCAAGCCATGGTGGTCGAGGTATCGTATTGGACTCGCCTGACCAAGGCTCAAGGCGCTTCCTAGGCCCATCACACGGGGATGCAGCACGGTGGAGCCTGCCGAGGCTTGGATGTCGCGGCGATCCTCAAGCTTGAGCTTCCAGGCATGCAGCATGTCGCGTCAATGCCAAGAGTCGTCCTGGGATTCATACGTGGCGGCACACAGGCATGCCGCGCCGCCGTGGACGAAACAGCCGACGATCGTCGGGCCTGCGTGTGCGTGGTTTTACCCACTCGGGTGCTCGTGGTCGCAACATTGGGGCTGAAGCGGTTGGTGTACATCTGTCCCGGGAAGATCAAAGTTGTCAAGGACGCCGACACGGTCGCGCGGATGATCCTGGACGAGGCGGGAAGCAACAAGGACGCAGCGTATGCGATGCATGTGCTGATGGCCAAGCACGAGAACCAACCGGACGAAGAGAAGTGCGATGGAACCACAAAAGGGACGGCAGACGAGACGCCCCATGTGAAAGAAACGGCGGATGAAAGCGCGACGTCAGTTCAAGAGAATCGTTGGGACCAACCACGACATGAAGCAGAGAGGAGGACGGAAAACGACACACCACTCGAGAAAGTGCATCTCGAGGGAGACGATGCAAGCGAAACCAACGATGTGACGAGGCAGTCACCCACGACGCCATTGGCGATGCATGACGCGCCTAGTGATGACGTCCCGAGTAGCCACGAGTATCTTGGAGACACAAACTCGGAGAGTCAGTCGATGGAACTGAATCCATTGCCTGCCATCGAGTCGCGACCAGAAGCATTGGTTGGCACGCCGGACAACGTCAAAGAACCTCAAGGTGACGCACCAGTCAGCCAGTGGACGCCATCGCCAAGGAAACCCTGCGACACGACCATTCATGCACTGGTCACGACGACGCGTCGATCGACGACAACTCCGGGCCAGTTAAAGTATAAGAGCAAATTGGGCGAGGTGCGATCAGGTTCGTCACATGGAAGGGACACACATCCTCCTCGTAGGCGGTGTGGTGGAAGCTAGACTATCGAGCCAAGCAACTGCGTGAGCAAGGCCAGCTTGGAGAAAGGAAGACGAACGACAAGTGGGGGACAATGTCAGTGGTGACCAAAAATGTACGCGCGAAGGCTTTGAGCCAAACTCCAATCCAAATAAGAGAAGCAAATCAAAGTCACCACGAGCAAGCAACAGGGCAACAACATCAGTACGACCCCGCATCTATCGGCACATCGCCCACAGAGGATGCGATCGCAAATACTGTGTTCTGTGGATCGGCGATCATTGGTGACGCCGATGCGTCACCGAGACCAAGTCCAGCCCGATTTCGAGACTTGGAGTCCAGGACGGCACCACTCCCCTCAACCATAGAGTCCGTGCAGGGCAATGAGCCATTGCTGTCGACCGAATTTTTGGATGCGGCTGGAATGGCTGGCGCCAAAAGCCCGGGGTTTGTTCTTGTGTGCCCACAATTTGCAAAGTTGAACTCGAAGGGGAAGGTCGACGACGGTGATGACGTCACGTTGACTTCGCCACGTACATGCAACGACGACAAGTTTGATTTCTCTCAGACGGAGGACCCTCCCGCCACTCCGAGTGATGCGAGACGCGTCACCATGGACGAGGACTTTGATGGAACAACGACATCCCCACTGCAATCTCCATCCCTGGGAAGCCCCATCGACGCAGTTGTTCAAAGCGATTACTTGATTCAACGCGTCATGGCGTCGCCTTCAAGATCGCCAGGTATCCCATCGCCTACCCCATCACATGTTTCGGGCGTTGACAGCATCATTCACTCTTTTCCACCGGCTCAGCCAGAGATCTCGAAGTGTGACCGCGACGCAACCACCACTGGATATCAACTTCACGGATGTAACGCGTCTCCATTTTCCAACTCTGACCAGCCAAGGATTTCAAACTCCCCAGAAGTGTCGCCTCACATGCCTCCAAGCAACCCCAGCACACCGAAACGTGAAGAGGTTGTCATGAGACCAGCAACGCCTATCCGTTCGAGCCCTTCCATCCAATTTGATGCAACGCTGGCGCATCCACAGCCTTCACCAACTGTCGAGCCACCTTCAAAAGCTAGACTACCCGCATTCCCAGGTGACACTGTGGCGATATCGTCCGTTCGTTTGCCCACGGAGTGCGAATTCGTCCTACACGCGAGTCCACGCGACGGCGACGACTCACTTCCGTTGACTCGAAGCCGCCGGCAGTCGGCGAAATTGATTGCGTCATTGTCACCGTGTGCGACAACACCAGCATCGAGCCCGATCGTGCATGCGGCACCAAGTCCGCCGCGCGTGTTGGGTCGACGAAGCACCGACGAGGTGGATTTCCACACGCTGTTGCCTCCGCCGTCAACGTTGAGGCTGTCGAACCACGCAGTGGCCCCATCCATATCGAAACGGTCGGCCATGGATGTCTTTCTCAAATCGCAACAACAAAATCAACACCCGATACCGAATCAACAAGTGTCGCCAAACTCATGTCGTTTGACAGACCAAAGAAGAAACCAACCAATTCCAGCCAAAGAAATGGTTGCCCACGCAACGGTGACGACAATATCCATTGAGGGGGGTGTCGAGGCTGCAACCAAGTCCCTGCACGCAGTGTCGCCGCAACCATCGTCGAAGCAGTCCAATCCACCACAGGCCGCGTTGGACCTCTCACCACCACCCACTGTTGATCCAAACGACACTACCTCGCCTTTGTCTAGCCCAGGCCCACCTCCACCACCGCCCCCAGAAGCAGTCACCGTCGTGAGTTCACCGATAACGGCGGCACGGTCGACTCGGAATCCGCATTTGATGGTCAACTTGATCGATTCCCCCATGGACAGATCGGCCAAGTTGATGGAACTTCGGGCAAAGAAACTCAAACAGCTGCAAGATCGCAAGGACAAAACCATGAAATCACATGTCGTTGGGCAGGACGAGCCAGCCAACGCGTCGTCGTCAGCGTCACTGCGACCTCTCAAAGTCTCGTCGAACCGACAGTTGATCCAAAACGCGATCGAGACAAACCTGCTGGCCGGCACCGCGTGTGAACTCGAACGGGTCAAAGTCGTCCAGGTTCTACAGGACCACCCTGGTGACAATTTTATTGTGGCCTTCAAAGGCAATGTGCACGACACCAAGCTCGCGTTCAAAGGGCTCTATGCACTCGAAAAGGGCGAATTTGTCTACAAAGTGTATGGCCAAGGCCCGGCCGAGCTCCACGCAAGCGTCGTGAAGCAGTTTTTCCGATACAATTCCGGCAAAAAGGCATTTGTCCCAGTCTCGACGCGGTCGTTTACGATCAAAACGGACGGCGCGGCGCTCTTGGACGAATGTTTCAAGAAGAAAAAGCCAGCGCCGATGTTGTCCGACTCTGTGATTTAACCCGAGAGGCTATCGCTCACTGCAATATGAAACCCCCTTGTAAGTGTATTCTCTGTCGACAACCTGCCACGTCAAATGCATTCTTTTGGTTGTGGGAGGGTGTGTGGCAATAACGCATCGCCTAGAATTGCTCTCGGAGGATACGACACGACCACGCGCATCTTATCGTCCGGCCTGGTGTCAACGTTGATGTAACGCCTCGTCCATGGGAAGCGGCATGTGAAACGCCTGCGAAACGGTGGGTGAGGTTTGCACACGCCCCTTGGGCATTTCCGCAAAGATCCGCGGGGTGTGTCGGAGGAAATATGGTCGGGAAATCGTTCAGGCGTCTCTTCAAGACCAAAGTATGTATCCTCTCACTGGGGTCGACTCACATTGGTGGACAGGAACAAAAGTTGTTTGAAGCGACCGAAGCTGGCGACGTTGCGCGTGTGCGAGACCTCTTGGCCAAGGGTGTCCCAGACATCAACCAACTCCAAGTCATTACCACTTTTCGCGAAATAGCTCACGCTTTTGTAGGACGATGAGTGGGCACCGCTCCACTCGGCAGCGTACAATGGCTACGTGGAAATCCTCAAGGAACTGGTCGATCGAGGGGCCCCCGTCGACCTCGCGGCATCGAAAAGCAAGGTCCGTGTGACTGTTGTGATGTTGATCCTATATATGTATATGTAGCACTTTTCGACGCCTTTTATCTTTGCGTGTTGGCAAGGCCACATCGAGGCGGCCACCTACCTCCTCGAACGTGGCGCCAACGTGAATGGAACAAACGCGGTATGCCCAACTCATATTTCTAAGCAACAAATATTTGCGTTGCTCATGCCGCGTTGGTGTTGCTAGATGGGATACTCGGCTCTCATGTGCGCGACGACGGAAAACCGCATCGAAGTGGTGCAGTTTTTGCTGGACGCCGATGCCGACACAGCCATCCAAAGCGTGGTCCGAAATTTCCAACTTGTTCCGTTTCAAGTTAGGACAATGGTAGGAAAAAGAGACGGCGTTGGACATTGCGTTCAGTCGAGGCCACGATGCCATTGCCGCGCTCCTCCAGAAATATGGCGGCGTGGAGCAAAACAATGCGTCGGCGACGGCGGTCGTGTTCAAGGCTGGCAGCCAAGAGAAGAAGCTGTTTGAAGCGACTGAAAAGTGCGACGTGGCGCGAGTGTTGGAGTTGCTGCAGCAAGGCATACCAAATATCAGCAAGCTACAGGTGCAGCAGTTGCAGCTGCATATTGCAAACTCAAACGCAACGTAGGGGGACCTGACACCCCTTCACATGGCTGCATCTAAAGGCAACGTTGCCATTTTACAAGCCATCTTGGACTATGGAGCGCCCGTGGAGTTAGTCGCTGGCAAAGGCGCGGTATGGAATCCACGCTGTTGCAACCATTTCAGAGGAGCGCATATATAGGAGCGGAATACCCCGTTAATCATCGCGTCGTTCAATGGGCACGTGGATGCTGTCAAGTTATTGTGCGAGCGCGGAGCGAAACTCAATGTTGCAAACAAGGTTGACCAACTGTGGCGATTCAATTTGAATGTCTCCTGGTAGAATAATATTACCCCGTTGCTCGCGGCGGTAACAGAGAGTCGAGTGGACGTGGTGCACATATTGCTTGGCGCGGGTGCTGACGTCAACATCCGAAACGCCGTACGTTGTCGACTTGAGTAGAATCTGATGACGAGTCTGTCTAGGACGGAACATCGCCGCTCGTCATCGCCAGTAGCAAGGGCAATGTCGACATTATCAATGCCATCCTCGGCCACGGTGGTATCGATATTGCTGTACGTGCCTCCATTTGTTGCGAATTTTGGATTTTAAAAATGGATGGCTGGAATAGGACAAGGACGCAGCCTACGCCATTGCTGCCAAGAACGGCCATACGGCCCTTGTGACGATATTGGGCGCTGATCGAGAAAAAAGTTTCGTCCAAGCCATTGAACGTCTCGACGTCAAGCTCGTGCGCGAGCTTTTGGCCAAAGGAGTGCCCGATATCAACAAGCTGCAGGTACATTCTGAGAGCTCCAATGTGTATTCACAGTGGAATTGGCAGGGCGAGTGGGCTCCCCTGCATGTGGCATCGTCAAAAGGAAATGTGGACATTATAAAGTTGCTACTGGACCACAGTGCATCTGTCAATGGCGTGGCAGGAGATGGCGGGGTACGAGACACATCTTTGGGCTACTTGAGATGTCACTGCGCTTGTAGGACCAGAGCACACCGTTGATCATTGCCGCTTCGAACGGCCATGTGGATGCTTGCAAGCTCTTGATGGAACGCGGAGCAAAACTCACGGCAGCCAACAAGGTATAGTTACAACTTGGCAAAGCATTGAATGTTGGTGGTAGAAAAACAACACGCCTCTTCTTGCTGCTGTAACTGCGGGTCGGGTGGACATAGTGCGATTCTTGCTCGGTGCCGGCGCCGAAGTCAACATCCGCAACATCGTACGTTCACGAATAGACATGTTGGAGCAATTATGCTCAAGAGGGCTCGTATAGGATAACCAATCGCCTCTGTCAATCGCGAGTGAGCAAGGCGAGGCTGACATTGTCCAACTCTTCCTCGCAAGTGGAAAACTCGACAACATTGTAACGATGAGTTCACTTACTGCGTTGATATGTATGCTTTTGAATAGGATAAAGACGCTGCCTATGACATCGCGGTCAAAAATGACAACGCTAGCCTTCTGGCGCTTCTTGGACTAGAACGGGAAAAGATGTTCTTCGAAGCCATTGAAAGCGAAGACAGCGCCGGGCTGGAACGGATTGTAGCCAAAGGGGTACCGAATATAAACAAACTCCAGGTGCGTCAACTTGCTCAACTTCTGCATTCATACGTAATCAATGACATATGTCATGCAGGGTGGCCTTGCTGCGTTGCATATGGCAGCCACGGCGGGAAAGGTGAAACTGATTGAGATTATACTCCAAAGTGGTGCCATCGTCGATGTCGTTGCAAGCGAAGACAAAGTAAACATGTTGGCGTCCACAGATTTATACTTGATGTGTGTCCATAGGATCGAAATACGCCATTGATCCTCGCCTGTACTCATGGCAAACTTGATGTGGCCAAATATCTCATTGAGCGCGGCGCCAAACTCACGGCGACCAACAAGGTACTGGTTGATTTCAAGCGGCCCATCAATGATCACGAACCTATTTTTCTAGCATCTCAACACGCCACTTCTCGCCGCATTGTCCGCGAATCAAGACAACGTCGCGCGATTTTTGTTGGACGCTGGTGCCGACGTCAACGTCCAAAATACCGTAAGCAATTCCCTTGAGTCCCATATATTCAACTGGCCTGCAGGCGGGGAAAACTTCCCTGTGGTTTGCCAGCGAGGAAGGCACTTTGGACATTGCCAAAACCATCCTTGCCAAATGCACCTTGGACAACACTGTACTTCACACTCGATTCCACACGAGGAGTCATTGACTGTGATATAAAAATAGGACAAGGACGCAGCATATGACATTGCAGCGACAAAAGGATACGTTGAATTGATGGCACTCCTGGGCGAAGCACGGGACACGACCTTTTTTCAAGCCGTGGATCGACTCGACCTCAAGCAAGTGCAAGACCTCTTGGCCAAAGGCGTGCCCAATATCAACAGGATGCAGGTGGCTTCGAACTGTCTCACACCATGCTAACACATGGACTAGGGGCCATTGGCACCTCTTCATGCAGCGGCTGCCAAGGGAAATGTTGGCATTTTAAATTTGCTCTTGGATTACGATGCACTTGTGGACCAAGTGACTGGCGACCACGAGGTATATGGCCACCGGTTGTCGAATCATTGATACGAGGTATGGGGTAGGGTTGCGTCACGGCTTTGTTCCTCGCCTCTCGCAATGGTCATTTGGATGCCGTCAAGGTGATGTGTGACCACGGGGCCAACACGGCTGTGGGTAGCAAGGTAGAGCTATGAAAGAGAATTGTACTACAATGACTACTAGACAAACACGACACCACTGCACATTGCCGTGACGGAAAACCGACTCGAGGTGGTGCGCCATTTGCTGGCCAAAGGCGCCACGGCCAACACCCAAAGCAGAGTACAACTATTCTTTTGTACGACGAATACTCATACATGTTGGCTGGTACTAGGATGGGAAGTCGCCCCTCTTGACTGCGACTGAAAATGGCAATGTCGACATTGTCAGTGCCCTCCTCGCCAAGGGAGAACTGGCCAGCAAGGTTCCCGTTGTTTTATTGGCCTATCTTGACACGGTATATAGTACAAAGATGACGCGTACAACTTTGCCGCCAAGAATGGACCGCCATCTATTTTGGAGCTCCTTGGCGCCGAGCGGGAGAAAACTTTCTTTGACGCGCTCGAGCGCCTAGACGTTGCTGCGTTGCAGGCAATTGTAACAAAGGGGGTGCCAGATATCAACAAACTGCAGGTATATTTCGCAAGACAACATTGAAGTTTCATATTTCAATCTAGAATGGCCTGGCGCCTCTGCATATGGCCGCGACGAAGGGTAAAGTGGACGTCCTCAAGCTTTTACTCGACCGCGGGGCGCTCGTGGACATGGCGGCTGGAGAAAACAACGTATACGCGATTCCAAAGCTCGCATCCTCTTGATTATTTGTTGCTACCGTAGGACTGCAACACGCCATTGATGATGGCGTGCCGTCACGGGCACCACGAGGCTGTGAAATTCCTTTTTGACCGCGGGGCCAAACTCAGCATGACCAACAAGGTACACACACAACAACGTCGAGATTATTCACTGGATACAATGCTGGTGTCAGAATAATAACACACCCCTCCTCGTTGCCTTGGCCGCAAGTCATCAGGATGTGGCGCTATATTTACTAGATGTGAATGCTGCTGTCAACGTTCGAAACACCGTACGTCATCGCAATAGAAAGTATTAAAGTGTCGACTAGGAGGGGCGAACGCCGCTGTCGTATGCGAGCGAGCTCGGGAATCTAGAGATTCTTCAAGCTATCCTCGCCAAGGGCAATGTCGACAATACTGTAACCCCATTCACGTTTGGTTTTGAATGGCATGAGATTCGTTGGGTAGGACAAAGATGCAGCGTACGACATTGCAGCCACAAAAGGACACGTCGCGATTGCCAAGATCCTTGGCGGGGCGCGGGATACGAAACTCTATGATGCTGTCACGCAACTCGACATCAAGCTCGCGCGTGATCTCTTGACCAAAGGCGTACCCGATATCAATCGACTTCAGGTTGACACAGTGACGATGGGACGACACATGCTGAATGTGTGGCATAGGGCGGTGCATTGGCACCCATTCACGTGGTCGCTTCGAACGGAAATCTCGACATCTTAAAGCTCTTACTGGACCATGGCGCCGCGGTTGAATTGGTGGCAGGCAATGGCGGCGTACGTGATTGGGAAGACTTGTCGATATTTGACAATGACATAGAATCAAGATACGCCAGTGATCATGGCCGCTTCCAACGGCCATACAAACATTGTCAAGTTGTTGATTGAGCGCGGTGCCAACCTCTCAGCAACAAACAAGGTATAGAGGCTGGTACTTTGCAATCACCCAGCGGATTTTAGAGTAAAATCAACCCCCTTCATGCTGCGGTGATCGAAAACCGTGTGGATGTGGTGCGAGTGTTGCTGGAGGCTGGCGCCGACGTCAACAGCCTAAACGCGGTACATGATTTACTGCGACCGCAGTATGACCCGTTAAGTAGGTTGGCAAAACATCGCTCATGGTAGCCACGGAGAAAGGCCATGTTGATATCGTTCAAGTGCTAGTCGCAAGTGGAAAAATCGACCACGCTGTAAACGAGTCAAGCGACCTGGGACTATTTACAACGTTGTTGCATAGGCTAAACATGCTGCATTTGATATTGCTGCAAAGAACGGGCACGCTAGCATCATGGAGCTCCTAGGGAAAGAGCGGGAGAAAAAATTCTTTGAAGCGATTGAGCGGCTAGACACGACAGGACTGAGAGATATCTTGGCCACGGGGGTGCCCGATATCAACAAACTTCAAGTGCGCCAATATGGCAACACACAATGTCACGGTTTTGAATGTTCAAATAGGATGGCTTTGCTCCTTTGCACATGGGTGTCGCGAAAGGAAATATCGACATCGTGGCAATTCTATTGGACCATGGGGCTGCCGTCGATGTGGTTGCAGGAACGGCCAAGGTATATGTCCATGACCACGTTTCTTTTTATTTACGTTGCAATAGGATCAAAACACTCCACTCATCATTGCTTGTGGGAATGGCAATTTAAGTGCCGTCGAGATGTTGACAGAGCGCGGGGCCAAGCTCTCAGCAACCAACGAGGTATATTGCCAACGACTCCATGTGACTACAATCGTTGGTAGAAAAACAACACCCCGCTCTTGGCTGCGGTGATGGAGAATCGGGTGGACGTAGCAACATTTTTACTGGGGGCTGGCGCCGACAGCAGCATCAAAAATACCGTAATCATTGCATAGCCTCGCGGGATGACGTATTTATGCATAGGAGGGCAAAACACCACTTTTGCTGGCCTCGGAGAAAGGCAATGTGGACATGGTCAAAGCAATCCTCGCCAGAGCTTCCAATTTCACAACCGTACGCATCGTTCTCAACGTCGTGTGTCTATATTGAAGTAGGACATTGTCACTGCCATCAACATTGCCAAGAAAGGAGGCCACGCAGCTCTTGTTGGGCATTTACACGAGGAAATTGAAAAAGTGTTGTTTGAAAGCATTAAAAAAGGCGACGCGGCGTCTGTGCAAAGCATGTTGGCGACAAAATTAGTCGACATCAATAAATTACAGGTACATCTACGAAACTCAAATTGAATCAATTGACTTGGTCTGCCCAGGGAGACTACGCACCCCTTCACATGGCGGCAGCTGTGGGCAACATTGAAATCGTAAATTTACTACTAGACCACGGCGCCACGATCGACCGCATTGGCAGTCCGCTCGACGTACATACTTTATCATTCTGAAATGGTCTCAATGTCGTACTAGCGAAAATTCACGGCCTTGATTCTCGCGTCTGGCATCGGGCACGTGGAAGTTGCCAAGGCGCTATGTGCCCGTGGCGCCAACTTGAACGCATTCAATGCAGTACATCCTCTCAAGACTAGCCATGTCCTCATGTGTGTCCAACTAGCGAGGCAACACGCCCATTATGACTGCAATTGCGGAAAACAGACTGGAGGTTGTCAAGTATTTGCTTGATGCGGGCGCTGATATCAAGCTACGCAACAATGTACCACTAAATACCCGTTTCTCGGATTGGGTCGAATATACCTCGTTAGGAGAATGCGGCCGTGTATGACATTGCACTTAAAAGAGGCAACAGTGGCATTTTGGAACGCCTTGACAACGAACAAAAGAAAAAAATTGCAGAGGCAATCAACAAGGGCGACGCCAAGCGCGTGCGGGAGCTCGTGGCCAAAGGCGTGCCAAACATCAACAAGCTGCTGGTGCGTCCGCCACACGACTCGATATATTTTGAGCGTGTGTTGTCGACCAGGGCGACGTGGCTCTCCTTCACATTGCTGCAGCCAAGGGAAACGTCGACATCCTCAAAGTTCTACTCGACAGCGGAGCCACTGTCGATGTGGCTGCAGGCGAAGCCAAAGTACGTCACAGCCTTGTCTCGTGCGTGTTTGACTGTATTGGTCGCAGGACCGCAATACGCCATTGATCATTGCCTCTTCCAACGGCCATCTTGATGCGGCCAAGCTGTTGGTTGAGCGCGGTGCCAAACTCACCGCAGCCAACAAGGTACACCCACCACTTGGTCACACACCCAACAATCGGCTGGTTGCTAGAACAACAACACTCCGCTCCTCGCCGCTGTGGCCGAGAGTCGGGTGGAAGTGGTTCTGTTCTTGCTTGGTGCCGGCGCCGATGTCAACGTCCGCAACACCGTACTCTTGTCGTTTTCGAGTTGGTTGGCTAAGCTGTGGACGACGACTAGGAGGGGAAATCGCCTCTTTTGTATGCCACAGACAAGGGCAATGCTGACATTGTCAAAGCCATCCTCGCCAAAGGCGTCGTCGACACGACTGTAATTGTCTGACGTTGGCCAACAACCTCACGCTCTCACGTAGGAGTATGCTGCTGCCTTGGACGTAGCCTCGAAGAAGGGACACACTGCCATTGCAGATTTCCTCCGCT